>JAODVM010131857.1:0-15385 GCA_025400095.1 Phenganax marumi | reverse complement strand
AAACATCAACAAACCAAACCCGCAAAGAACGCTGGACTTGGAGTACCAAGATGGCGGAAGTGGCTTCAAAATTTTGAACTGCCGATCATTGGGAATGAGCAATCCAGTTGTATAGAAATCAATGATTGGTACATACAGAAAATTAATGCTTGTCTACTTGAAAAAATTAATTCATCAACTATTTGGAATTAATGCCATACATTAACATATTAATTAGTGTAGCAGCAAATGTTAACTTTATGACTTAAAATTAATTAAAATGAGATTTAAAATACACTGTGAATACAGAATACTAATTGTACTCAAAACCATTAACAATTACTTAACCACAAATTATTAAAAGCTGCATTTTGACCAGAACGGGCCTTCATAGTTAGACACTAGTAGTAACAATCTTGACTACAACTATCTTACTTAGACTCACTCTGTTTAACAACTGACGACTGTACTCACTTATTCATCAGCTACATAAGGAAGACCCTAAATATTAGACAAGCTTGCAACAATTAATTGCCAAGAAATTTGTTGGACAAACAATTTGTCAAAAATATACTCAAGATTTTAATACACAGTATATCCTTTTATGAGCAAAATTTCATTTATTATAATATGCACAGTACCTTCAGTTTCAGTCGTAGTGAACAATCCCTCAATAACTTCAACATCATCATCCAGAAGATCTACTATTGCATTTTGTATGTCATCAAAATTATTTGATAGTACTTCTTCAATTTCTGACCTGGGTTATGTTGGAAACATAAGGCAAAGTTGATCTACATTACTGTGACTGGAACTAGACGAGTCTGCGGAACCCTCTTTTGAAGTGTTGGAACCTCGTAGCAAATCAATGGACTGATTCAAACGTACATAAAGTTTCCCTTGACCAGCAATAACTTTCACTCGTGTGTAGTCCCAAGACTGATCAGTGCTACACACTGGTGTAGAAACAGTTTTCCGACTCACTTTTACGAAATCAAAATCAAGCTCTGTAACATTTGGAAGCCGAACACAAATTACTTTACATATTTTCTCTCTTATTAGCTGTTCATTGTCATCTGTCATGACATCTACAGTTCCACTAAATAGAACATCATCTTTGGTTATTGAGTAGTCAGAAATGATACCAGCTTCCAAAAATTCTTCCTCAGCTAATTGGGAAACATGATTGAGGCATATAAGTTCAAATGTTTTTTGTTCAGAAAGTTCTTTTCTTGGTTCTTTTGCATAAGAATGGCTTACTCGACGACGCTTTGGAAGCTGAGATGACACATTTGAGGAGACTGACATAGCATTTGATTGAAGCAAGTCACGAGCTCGTCGCACCACCCCAGTAACATTTTGTGTGTCTGAATAATTAAGAAGGAAAAGATTTGTGCACACAAAATGTGATCTGTACTTTAGGTTAAGGCATACATAACATATTCTATACATTATACATAATGTATAGAATATAGTTTGATGTAAAAAAACTTCATTATAAACATGGTCATAGGTACATACCAAGACGAGTCTGACTTGTCGTGGGCCGCCTTTCACTTTGAACAGCTTCAACAGCATGAATTCTAGTCGACGGCTGTCCATCACTCACTGAAGTTGAAGTGTGCGGACGGTTTTGACTATTACGATTATCAGCGTTAATATTCCTTTTGGAGATAACTTCCTCTACTATTTGGTGTATTTCCGATCTTCTATCCATCATTATTGAAAGTTTAAAATGTAAATTTAATCCGCAAAATCGATCAAAGTGATACCGTACCAGTGTACCGCACACGTGCTATGAAGGCGGGAATCGTAAACGACCGTGTTGCTCCATAACCTATCGGCCATCTATGGCATAAGAGAAGTATACCACATGTGGAGGATGTTAATTTTTGGGGGTATACCGGTGGTCATAAGCTATTGAATACATTTTGACCATTTTGATCACAGATTGACGTTGTTTTATTGAATTTTTTTTGCTGTGTATTGAATATTTTACGAGTAAAGTATTTTAACTATTTCAAACGTTGCACTGAATACTTCACACTATTATTGAATGTTTTAGAGACCGCACTGAATATTTCAGTTATTATTGAATATAAAACGACTTTATTGAATATTAGGCGAGTTATTGCATATATATAACGTGCATTGAATTTTGCTACAATTCGGCAACCATAGCTGTTAAGCCGCATTGGTTTTTAATCTAATAAATACATCCCTTCTGCGAGAGTCGAGACTTTGCATGTATTAGCTCTAGAATTACTACGGTTATCCAAGTAATAAGAGAGTACAATCAAATAAATGATAACTGATTTAATGAGCCATTTGATGTGTGCCTGACAGCCGACTAACAGCTGTCGAGCACACACGCTCAGTTGCAACATTGTCCATCGGACATTACATACAAGTTTTGCACCAGTTCATGACACACACAAAGAGTGGTCATTCGCAAAGCCGCACCAGTGGTGCACAGCTGCACCAGGCAGGCAGAAATAGCAAAAGACACACGCAAGCAAGCAAGTGTCAAACACTTCTCCCACCATGTCGAGCAACAAGCGTTTCTCAATCGCGTTCTCTCTCCGCCTGAGGCCTGCGCCTCACACTCTATGCTCTGGCTATAACCACTTCATCCACAGCCATAGCAAGCAGCTACATACCTTGACACGGCAAACAAGCGCTCCCCACCACCACCCTGAGTTGAGCGAGCTAATATCGGCTTCAAACAGGGTTCTCCAGATGGTTCAAATTAAGGAGGGAGAGACCTACAACGACCCAACAAGAAACCATGCACTGACCTAATGACCAAACAACCAACCGACGACTGAGTTTCATTGCAAGACATCATCTGGACACGTCAAATTCAAGCATACCAACTACCAACAACTTACTCTTCTATGGTGGCCGAGAATTGCCATAGCAATTTTTACATTTATTTGTTCGTTTTTTAAACTAAAAGTAATATTATATCGAATGAAAACGATTTTATATTTAATATGAATATGAAACAAAAAGAAAGGTCAGTTAAAATAAAAGTAAAATAAACACAAATCAAAATAAAATAGAAGTAAAAAGAAAATGTCATATCAAAATCAAATCAAAATAAAAACATCTATGGCCGAGATTTGCCATAGCACAGAATGCTTTGCGGCATAAGACGCTCTCACTTCATGTTAGCCTTGATTGAAGTGGGCCATAACCATTGGGCATGTAGGTGGGAGTGTACATCGCTTGATCACAGAATACTCACACGCATTCTCACGCACGTGTCATGCGGTATTATAGTTTGCAATGGCAGCTAAAAAAGAAACGTGGGATGTTTTCAGGGAGAAAATGAAAAATAAACGTTGCAAGAAAGCAGGTTCTACAGTTAACAAAGGTTTGAGCGCTGGCGATGTAGTCATACGTAATGGGGAATTGGTGGTTCAAAGATTGAGCGCCGAAGTGTCCGGCAAAGCTCAGAAATACAATCGGATCGGGCCTCGTGAATTTGTCCCTTTCGATGAAGAAGAAATTAGCATTATTGCGATAAAGGCTGCGTGCGAGAGACATTACAAATCTTTGACGGAACAAGGACTGAGGTGTGACGTATTAGCTGGGGATCAAGGGCCTTCTTGTTTCTCACTTAACCACGTTCCTGATCTTAAAGTAGTGCATGTCAGATTTATCAAGCCGCAAGAAACCACCGCCAGTCGACCTTCCGAGTTTTCGTCAATGGCGTCAATGGCCCCACCCGTTGGCTTCATGAGTGAGCGCATTGAGGTGAAGGATAGCCCAAGGAAAAGAAAAATCGTGAGTGAAATGAGCATGCCTTATGCAGCAAAGAAACATGCCCCAAGAAGCCTTACTGTGTCCCAAATGATGAGGCTTGGAAAGATTATAAAAACCGATATCACCGACGCGTCGGAGAGAATGATTTTCGACATTTTTAACTTTGACTTTTGCAGTTTTTCATGGTTAGTGCTCCCACAAACGGTAGAGTTCACTGTTGAAAAAGCGGTACTTGGAGAAGGTGGTTTTCGCAAGGCCTACAAAGCATGTAGCAATCATGTTGGTTTCAAAGGCAAGGCATGGGTGGTAAAGAGATACCTAGAAAATGTTGTCACAGATGTGACAAATGATCTTGGCCAGTCTATGGAAGAGCAAACTAAGAAGGTAGTACAAATGCACCATCTTTCCAAAAATTTTGCCGATAAGCTGTCTGAAAAAGTCAAACAAAAGAATGTTTGTGATAAGTTTGGTCCTGTCATGCAATTCCAACTTGTTTACTTTGGAAAGGTGCAAGGCACAGCTGAATGTGTCACTATTGAGCCATTGATTAATGGGAAATTTGAGAAATATGTGAATAACACTGGAGAGCTGTGTGTTCCAAAGAATAATTTGCTTGGCCAAAAAGCTCAGTGCTTGGCACACTTTTCATATGAGTCATCAAACAAGCAGCTGATGGTTCTCGACCTGCAAGGCAGTGGTCACATACTGTATGATCCAGAAATAGCTTCTGAAAAACTTGTTGCTGAAAGCAATGAGTTTCTGTTTTGTGCAGGAAACCTTAGTGAGCAAGCTATCAAATTATTTATTGAAAACCATGAATGCAACATGTTTTGTCGTTTAATTGGACTGAAATCCCTAGCTTAAAAATTGGACATTGAATGCATGTTGTGGAAAGCAAACAGACAATTTAGACTGTGACATTTTACAATTGTTATCGTTCTGTTGCCTTAAGAATTAAAGTTTAAGGGTGTACAATGCATAAACCAAAATAAACTTTTAACAAAAATGTAATGTTCTCGATTAAAATGTTCACGTTAATTTCAATATTAATCAATGTTAATTGTTTTATATGATACTATTTTATTCTTCTGATGTAATTTAAAATTGTCCCACGACTTACTCATGTATCCTTTCGCAAAGAAAGAGAAATGCACTTGCACAATCTGATGGCTCTATAGTTGAGGGGTCTTCTATTAATCTTTCACATCTTGATCTAAAATCTAAATCCAAATAGTCATAATTCATTTCTAATACTCCAGACAGTTCTGCAACTTCTTTCAGCTGCTCCTCTTCAATTTTCCAACCTACAAAATAGTCAAATAATCATTCAGTAAGTAAGTGATCCCTTACTGGCAGGATTTAATTTTCATACACACCACATTCCCTAAGGTTGTATTTTTCTGGAAAAAAATATATGTGGTTTGGAATGCCATCTGGCAGTACAGTGTCTTTCTGTTTTCGTATTCTATGGCTGTTCCACATGTCGACAAATTCGTCAATTTCTTTCTGAATCAAAGGAACCATAATATATGCCAATAGGCACCTGGCAAGCATAAGAAAATAAGTGTTAATAGTTATTTATAAAAGTGACAATACACAATGAAGGTCTGATCTTGTTGCACAAGATAATGAAGTATATCAACCTGTGAATTTCATTTTGAGGATTATAGTGTCCTTGATCTTTGAGCCATAGTGGTTCCTTGTAAAACTTCTCAAGCCTTCCGTGAAGCTCTTTCCACCATCGCTCTATCTGCAATACGCCAAGACAGACGACACATATTTTCAATTCCCGGCACCAACATGTTGTTATGTATAAATTATCAGTGTTGTACTTACCTGATTTGATGTTGAAGGCCCAAACTGTACAGTATCATCTCCATCCATGTCCCCATGTTGCTGACGAAGATATGCATGCATGGTTGCCATGACCCCAGTTTCAGTGCCTTTGTCGACCCTTAGTATACTTGCAATGGTGCCTTCTTTGTACAGGTATTCAAGATAAAAACGGCCAATAAGTTTTGGGTCACTATTGCTCATCCAAACTTTTACCCAGAGTACTTTTCGGCTGCATGTATCAAGACAGCCATAAACGGCAATAAGGAACGTGCTGTTTTGGAAACCCATGAGTTTATCATGGCCATCTAAAGAGTGAACAAAGTTAGGTCCAGGAGATGTAAAATTACCCTTCCTCTTCTTGATCTTGAATCTTGGAGTTCTGTTTTCTAATCCACTAGGATCTTGCTCAAACATTACATCATACACTAAATCCCTTGGAACGGCAATATCATGAACTTGGCGAAGCTTCTGGTGCATAGCCTGGTATCCAAGCAGTCTACCAGGACCTCTTAATTATTTCTGAATGGCATCTCGCACCGCCTCAACTGGAACATCATGGTCAACAAAACGAAAATTGAAGTGCCGTAATCGCCGGTCCAATGTCCTAAAACTCCAGGCATAATGGCTAAATCTCTTTGTATGTAATCAAGAATCTCTGTCCGAGTATTACCATTCATTATGTAACTATTTAAAGCATCTCTAAGAGGCATATCATCTTTCCAACTATCATTTCTTATTTGCACCATTTTTCTTTTGGTAACGCCATCTGTGAAGTTATGTCCAATGGTTGTGTCCCACTTTAATCAAGGCTAACATGAGGTGAGAGCGTCTTATGCCACAAAGCATTCTGTGCTATGGCAAATCTCGGCCGTAGATGTTTTTATTTTGATTTGATTTTGATATGACGTTTTCTTTTTACCTCTATTTTATTTTGATTTGTATTTACTTCACGTCTATTTTAACTCACCTTTCTTTTTGTTTCATATTCTTATTAAATATAAAATCGTTTTCATTTGATATATTACTTTTACTTTTAAAAATGAACAAATAAATATAAAAAAATTCTATGGCAATTCTTAGCCATCATACTTGTGGGTCATGTATCAGATAAAATCTACTATTATTGTTGATAATTAAACTCAACCCACTGAAGACACAAGACGTCTCCCCTTGACAAGTAAAACCATCTAGCGTTGGACAGAGAAAGAGAATGAAGTAGGGTGTATATTGCGGCTCAATAAGTTGACCCCTGGTAAACAGAATGCTTCAGTTCCACATTTGAAACAAGAACTGTTTTAAGATCTATAAGCGAAAGCTTACACAATTCAATAAAAAAGTATAAGAAATGCTGGCATAGACAAAATCGTCATTTGTATGTGGTGTAGGTAGGCCAAATTACCTTTCACTCGCTTTGACATTGTAGCAAATGAATCTACACAGAGAATTTGCTGCATGAAACAGCCGCACAAATTAAAAACTCCTTAATAATTTCGCACATGCTATCATCATTTCTAACACGGTCGTTTTACGCAAACAAATCATTCTGTGCTATTTAACTATGGCTGGGCTTGTACGTTACCTTCAGTTTGTTATTCTCATCTCCTCTGCTCTGTGGGTGACTAATGCCCATCAGTGTTGTAAGTTTGTCAAGATTGTTTGACTTTTGGTTGTGTAGACTGTGGTTGTCCGAAATTCCTGACATCGCTGTTGGTAATGTTGATGTTAAAGTTCTGGATCTGCAGTCCAACAATATCACGGCAAACAATGAGATGACGATTCTAGCTACATATCCAAACCTGCAGCTAGTCGACGCTCAGGGAAATCCACAGGTATGTGGACATATCTTTGTTTCCAAAATCCAATTGAGATCCGATTGCCCCAACACAAAGCTAATATCCTATAACCCAACTCAAAACACCGTTGTACCCTCCCACCACATCACCCCACCAACACACACCCCCACACCACACCTATGTCAACACCAATACGTTCCACCCACACGCCTCCTACCCTCCTGAATACCACACCCACATCAACACCCTTCATACCCGTAGACACAGCTCCCTCTCACACAAACAACAAAAATAGCTTTGCATCGTCTGTGTTCATTGTTTCAATACTCATCATAGGCATATGTCTAAAATTGAAACCTTACCTCCGATGCAGACGAAATCAACACACAACAACAAATACACTATTGTCAACAATGTACTCTTCCTCCGTTTGAAGTATTGACATTTATTCAACAACTAATGGGTAAACAAATTGTAAAAAAACTGCTGTTTCATGCTCTTTGCTAAAAAACGTTACTAAACTAACCACAAATCTTTAAATTAAAAAACTTTACTAGTTTAAAACTAGTTTTAAATTAGTTCTAAAAACTTTGCTAGTAACATTAAATTTGTTTGTTCGTTGGGATAATTATGGCTTTTGCTGTATGTAAACAATCTGTTTTTCATCAGGCAGAACGTTTGTTGTCAGTCTCATGTTCTCAGGGGTTAGTTGATGAAGATCCAACAAGAGATAGCCATATGGCCTTGCTGTAGCGTCATTAAAAGACTTTAACAAATACTCTGCATTTTCCGGATACATATGACGTGCCAGTGTAGCAATGCCAAGCGAATCGCACGGATTTCTGAATATCAACATATAGTGAGAATTCAGACTGATTGTTCGCAAATGTTTACCAGGAGGAAATAGTTTTTGCATACGGAATAAAATTGATATTCCACAATGATGAGAACCCCAAGTAAAAAGATCTGGCATGCATTGATCATTAGAGCATTGGGACATTAAATCATCCAAAATCACTAGGGAGTTGTCATGTGCATCTGCTATCTCATATAAGCTGTCTGGGAAACCTTCCACAAATTGAATATTCGGTAATTTTCTTGAAAGCTCATCAAATTCTTTTTGATTCTCTCCATAGCAACAAATTACTAGACTCGGTACAGGATAAAACAGTTCTTCCAGATGATGTAACATTGACCGAACTAAGTATGATTTTCCACTCTGACTTTGATCGCAAATGTAAAAATTTGCGGGTGTTTTGAATCTAACATCCATGGTATTCACAGGTCAAGGACTTAATGATTTTATGTCAAACAGCATTTCAGTTTATATCGAAAATATATGTTTCAAGAAAGAAACCATTTTGCAGAAAAAACTTTCTTCCATCCTAAACTCTGTGAAGTTAACTTTTTTGGAGGCTCGGTGACTAATTTCACAGTAAAATGAATAAGATCTTCGGAGCACGAATCTTTTAAGAAATATATCAGAGATAAATCGGGTATACCACACCCAAACTCATTGACATTCACAACTCTAAAAACCTCGACTAGATCTTTAGGATGAACATGCGATGCCATTTCTTCGTACAACGGTGTCTGATGCTTGAGGCAATAGTGAATATGGTGTGACAACGTTATTTTGTTAATATCTACATTATTCTTCACTAGCTCGTCAAAAATAATATCCATCGCGCGCCAGAAGTATACGAATGACACATTTCAAGCAAAGACATCAAGTAAAATACACATTTATGTCAAAACAATGTAATACATCTCGTGGAAGTAAACAGTATAAAAGCACTAACTAAACAATTGTCATGTTTTTTAAATAGTTTGTCATATAATCTACAGATTTTGCTCCAATTTTGTGACCTGCAATATCATACAAATACTGCGGGGTCGTGCTAAAGTTCACAGAACAACAAGGGTCCATCTCATCACTTGGAACCCGCTCAAAAAACCACAGGAATCTTTTTGTTCGTTGGAACAGCAAAAGAATCTATGATCCTTGTTCACTCCTTTTTTGACTTTATGGATACAGCAAGGAAGCCCGTGACAACAATTCGGTTTCACTGGATTGCTTTTATCACCCCATATCCAAAACGAACAAGGATTATCTTTCTCTGCAAAGACAAAAAAGGATCTTCCACACCTAGCTTTCGTTAGATCTTTCACAACACACATTTTTGCTGTTTTATGATGACCATCACATTGAGGGTGTTGTGTTCCTACAGATTGCCATGCAGCAATAGCCTATTTAAATAAGTACCCATCGTCTTCAGAGCAGAAAAAATTACAGCTAACATTCTGACCACAAAACCAAAAAAGACCATTCCTTGTTTTTGAGCAAGCAGCAGGTTCTCCGTGCAAACACTTCATCGTTCAGCACTTGAATGTAACTAATGTTCTAAAGAGTCACTCATATATTTTCTAGTGTCAAACCAGTTCACAAACCAGTTTGACAGTATCCTTTGTCTTTTTTCCAGTACGAAAGATAGTTTAAAACAGAATCGAATTCATTGTTAAAGGGATTGAAATGAAGTTCCATTAAAAAATGCACTAACGTCGTGGGATCAAGGTTGCGTTCGAGATCTCTCAGGTAATCAGCAATACTATCATGAAATTCCAATTTTTATACTCTCACTGCCTCCAAAAATAAAGGTCATACCATGCGCCAACCATTTACTTGTTCTATTGCTGTCAATCCAAATGATAACTATTTTTCTTTTATCGTCAACATGAGTCAAATACTGCGGCAAATATTCCATTTTGTTCAACTACACCTTGATATGAACAAATTAATGCAATTTGCTTACAACTCGATTTAACCCATTTAGAAATTTACTAGCATACATATTCATACCAGTTGTGCAAAAGGAATTGGACGTTTTCCAAGAAACTGTGTGGAATTCACATCGCATCAGAAAACAGCACGATGCGCCTTTGCCTAAAGGAATTTCGGATCATGTTTTCAACTTCCCAGAAAAATACAATGCAGAACAATGTGGTATGTTTCAAAAACAGATTATACTTTTAACTAATCCCAGGAATTTTTTATAATTGACACATCTTATTTCTCAGAGAATGTTTCAATATGAGTTTGATACACATGTGCCTTTTAAAAGCACGTTCTCTAAAAATAGTTTAACCATTCAGCCACGATGCAGCTTGAATTTAATGAAATTTCCTTTGGAAGGTTTAAAATTAACATACATGCAGATAAATTAGAATCAGTTGTGCCTCACCCTATCACTAATTAAGAAGAGATTAACCCTACCCTTATGAAAATATTCTATAGAATCATATAGAATATACTATAGAATATTCTAAACCCTACAGAATATGCTATAGGACCTCCATTCCTATAGAATATTCCATTGCTATATTCTATAGAATTTATAGATCCTATAGAATATTCTTTTGCACATTCGTATAGAACATCCCATGAAATATTCTATAGAATCTTTATAATGAAGAGCTTATATGATATTCTATAGAATGTATGACCATTTATAGTATATGATCGTTGACTGTATAGAAACTCAGAAAATTTCCCACCAAGATATGAAATCGTAAAATAAACAATTTGAATGTGCAATATAACATTTTAAACCCAATTTGAAAACAATTTTTTTAAGTACCTTATTATAGAAAATTTAATGATGCGCTCTATTAAAGCGAAATCAATTAAGGCGTCATCTAATTAACACGGATTGCTTTCAGGTATTTCTAAAACTGATTAATGTGAAGCAGGTCTTCATGGTTAACAAGTTAATTAAATTAACACGATTCGGAGAATATAAACATAACAACAAAGCTGTTTAATTAAGGATGTACAGATTATTGAATCCAATAGAAATCTTACTGAAGATTCTGATGGTGCAGAGGTGGACTGATGATTTTGTCATGCATTTGTATGATGTATTTTGATACGCAAAGAGTTCATGTCACATAATTAAAACAAATAAAGGTCTTTTTAACTAACAATAACTAAAATTTGCATATTTAAAATTAACAGTAACCGAAATTAACTTTAATTCAACTAACATGAATTTTAAAATCCGCATTAACAAAGTGCATCGTTAATTTCCTATAATAAGGTAGTACTTTAACATATATTTTTACTAAGCTGACAAGAATGGTGAGTAAAGGTCAACATGTGTATAGATGTCTTTTGAGTTATATTATAAAAGAGACATTTTTTAAAATAAGCAACGATTCGGCCTATTACAACACAGCTAGAGCATACGTGACACTGTAATAGCATAGAATATAATGTACTTTTTTACAATACTATACAATAACATCTGTGTAACTCTACCAGCTCGAGAGGCTTACAGGTACTACACCTTGCCTAAGGGTGACCTGGAGGTAGTTGTGGCTAAGGGTAACCTCATTCTCCCACGTTGAAACTCCACAACCGGTTGCAGTTTTAGGTCCTTGCCCAGGACTAAAAACACACTATTTACAAGATTCACTACCTATCTTATTTACAAGAGGCGTTTTATTCAGTCATCATAAATACGGTATGGTAATGGACAAAAATACGTCTTGTCCTCTAAGGTTAGACAAATACATTTCCGTTCTATTTGTGATGGATAAAGCGCGATAAGATCATTTGATTCTTGTACTTCGATGATAAATTTACAGCAAATATTGAAATCTACATCCCTGAACAGCACTCTTCGACTAGCCACCATAGGTTTCACAATTACTACACTATGGAGTGGGCATTGACAGTACTGAGATACTTCCAAAGAACAACCACAACATGGCTTGACATTCAAAAGACCAAAGATTGCTCCATATGAATAAACTGAATGCTTAAAAGATATATGATGATTTGTGTGCCGTTTGGATCTGGTATAGTTTACACCAGAGGACAACTGATGATTATAAACAAACCTATCATAAAGGTCTCCAACCTTGGCATTTACCATCATATCCAGAAGATGTTGCAAAGCAAGCAACCTTTGAGCATCTAATCTAACCACTCTCCCAGTACCTAAAAGACTCAACCCATCACCATCATCCTTGTGTTTATATCTTATATCATACATCAACCTGACAAGTGTATCCCTCACCAAAGCAGGAGATTCATCATCTATGCAAGTCCTTGCCATTGATGCAATCTTGTTTTTTAGCAAAAACGTATCAGTTATTTGCTGTGGGACTGACTGAGTTCCATGGAACATGTTAACGAGAACATGATTATGTGCCTCAAAAATAAAGGTGGAAGTCGCCCACAATGGACCACAATTCTTGACAGAATGTCCAAGATGTGTCAAACAGTGAACATTAAATTTACAACTAGAAAGCCCATAGAGCTCCTCCAACTGGATCACAAACTTTGTCAGACAAAATTCAGAAAGAGAAATTGCCTCATCTGATATCGAGTCACCAGAAAGAGTGTAAATCCCATAAACAAACAGAAAGAAGTGCTTTAGGTAAACGGAAGGAAGAACTCCTTGAAGAATGAAAAGGCTATAAAAGATGAAAGCCCTCCATTCAGATGCTTTCCAATAACATTTATGAGAAAGGCTGCGAGGGCTTCTGTGAATTTCACTTGGAGGGCTTATTAGTTGCAAACGTTCATCAACCAAGTTAACCTTTTGACCAATATAGTAAGTTTCACCATGGTGCTTGCTGTTAACCCACAGATCTACCATTTGCCTAACAACTCCTAAGCAAACAGAATGCATAAAATCTGTTGCTGTCCCTCTGACCGTGTCGAAAGAAGGTAATAGGTCTGCAATGGTCATCCCCTTCACTCCCTTAACAGGACTAGCAGGTGTAGCTTCTAATGCATACTCTGCTTGCTTTGCAGCAGTACGCATAACAACTGGTGTTCTATAGGGGTAGTACCGAACAGGAGGGCCATTGTTATTAGGTACAGCTACCCCCTCAAATTCGCACCAATCACACCCATGCTTACCATTAAATTGCTTCACATTTCGGACAATAGCACGAGCTGGAGAATCTGCAGATAGCAGGAAAGCAAACACTTTCCTTGGGTGAATCTCATTGCCAAAAATAAAACCATCTGATTCCAATCTTCTACACTCCTCAACAAATGGTTTCAAGAAGGTGTTCCTAATTGGTTTCTGACCAAACCATAGACCAAGCAACAAGACATTTTTGCCCCTTAAGTGTTGAGGAAGCTCATTTACAAAAGCTTGTAAGGGCCATACTGAAAAGTTAGATGAATTAAAGATAGGAATGCCATCTGTGTTCCATGTCAAAGATAAATCACTTCGATCAAGACCATGCTTAAGTATCAGCTCTTTATACAATGCTGATGTTGTCACATCATTTACAGTTTTTGATTTGACGAGTAGATCTAAGTTTCTGTTAGTTAGATATGGGAAATATTTGTTATTTGATAACAGGCCTAAAATTTGTTGTTGAACTGGAATATACATAAAATAATGTCCATTCTTCATACTTTCTTTCCAATCAAATAATTGATCACATGAGCTGCAGAAGGTAATGGATGAATCTTTACCCGTGTACGACATACAAGCAGAACTGTAGAAGTGCTTCTAAATTGTAAAATAGGTCACAGATGAGTATTTTATTCAATTAGTATTTAGTACAGTTTAGTGCAAAAGGACAAACAAGGCTTAATCAAAATGGCTTAAAATTGATGGGGTTTTTTATCATTTCCAGTTGAGAGACACAAAACAGTTCTCATATCCACATCAAGCATTAGAACCATGCTTGGACTTTTGACAGCAATTTAATACAATTTCAAGTTTCAAAACCAGGATTGGCATTTGCCTGTATGTTGTTTAGAAAAGCCTTTCTTGGTTTAATTATTGCCAAGACAAGAGAAGAATCAAAGAATATGAAAACGTTTAAAATACTGTATATTTAAACTTCCCCACAGGGCCCCACAATGCAATCCAAAGTACTCTCTCATTCACTGTCAGACATTTCATGCAGATGCGATGTTTGTTTTTCAATCTGTTCTTAGCCATTGAGTGTCAGCAGTAGCACTCTGCAGTTGATGAGATTGTCTGGCATAACACAATGTGAGATGACATGCATCAGACAAAATTAGACAGAGTAAAATCTATAACAAGTAGGACAAAATGGTTGAACACTTACCTCTGACTGCTCTATATTGAACAAGTTATAAAACTTGTGCTTGGTTGCTGGAACTGTGTTGGGAAACAATGTATTGAGCGGCAACAACAGATCTCCAACAGCCACATCAGTAAGTTTGTGCCGAAGCACGAAACAAAGGATCAAGAGAAGACTTTGAGTTTTGGTAATATTTGCACCGGGATAAATAGGTTCCGTTTCATCCTACGATTAAAATAAAACTTATTATTGAGCAGTCCTTACTGGTTGCTTCCACCTTGTAGTATACAGCAATGAAAAATAATAAATCATTGCCTTGTGTTTGTTTTTGTCATAACTAAGACCTGTTTATAGAGTTAACTTTCTAGGTTTGCTGTACAGCATTCTAAGTAGGTGGACATGTGTGATTAGCCTCCAGGTAGGCCCATCACATGCTAATGTGTATCAATTTTTGGTTTACAAACAAATTAATGAATGAAAACCCATGTATGTCACCGCATGGACATTAGAAAGGCAAACAGCAACAGTGTTATTGGTGTTGAAAAATTATTAACTGATTTTCAAATTGTATTATAAACAGTTTACTTTTACTTCAGTAAAATCCAATTAAGGGTAATACAGCACGGAATATTCAGAAGAAGGCTCAAACCCTAAGCCAACAAAACACTGAGAACACGCAAAGCTCCCGGTTTCAGAGGCTGGTCATGTGTCCCCTAAATTTTGGGGGATTTTCAATACTGTTTTAAAAAAAGAATGAGAAAGGGGTGACAAAATGCTACCTTATGATAGCTGTAAAAGTTACCTGATCATTAAATACACTTCTGGTGTTATTTGAGGTAGTTTGGCGAGTCTCATTATCACTTTCAACTCCATCACTCCATTCATTACTTGAATCATAAGACGATGTCTATTTAACAAAACAT
>JAODVM010131746.1:0-15396 GCA_025400095.1 Phenganax marumi | reverse complement strand
TGCTTTCCTTGCAAGATTTTTTTGCACATAAGTGGACGTATAGCAATTGTTGGGAAGTTCTTTGTAAAATTTATTGGAATAGTACTGGATTGGACTCGGTTAAAGTTATTAAAACATCAGAAATTTCCTCCTTTTTTGGATAAACTGGTGGAAAGTAAAGTTTGTTTGAAAAAAAGCACGAAAAAAGGCACAACTGTGACAACATGTTGTTCTGTAGTAGTAAACTACAACGACAACAAATTCAACAATCCGTATATTTCGTTTTTTCACTTCCCAAACCATCCAGCAAAGCAAGCTAATCGTTTAAATATCCCAGCTATCTAATTTTGTTCACGTGTTACCATTTCCAAGATAGGCAATTCGTTTGTTTTACGTTTTCCAAGTACAAATGTTCGTCTGCCGCCATGCGGCCGTCAGGCCAGCGAGTTCTTTTCGCAGAGTTATTTCTTTCCAGTTTTAAATTGTTATGTATATATCTCTAGCAAAAACACACCATTACTACCGATTTTTAAAATTTAATATTCAAGTTGATGAGAATCAGCTTGAAACTGGAAATATAAGTCTTTTTTGCCCTTCGAACAGTGTTTTCTCTATGTATTTCGATACAAATTTGTCCAAGGACACTTGCCAGAGCTGTTTGTGGGGCGTTCGTGGGGTGCGTGGAATAAAGTATACAGGTGGACACAGAAAACAATATATTTCACCGCGAGTGGACTCTCTGTATATACTCTGTGGTCTCATTCTTTTTCCATAAAAAATGTCGTTTTATTGTGGTAAAATGTTGTTTTATGTATTTGAATAATTTTGTTATATATGTATTTGACAAATTTCATTTATATATTTGGGAACATTCATTTTATATTTGAAAATATTTCGTTTTATTTATACACTAATGTCCTATTATATACGGTAGTTTCGATTTATAAATGATTATTTTAACTTATATATTTCTGTTTCACTATACATACTTCTGTTTCGTTTAATATATGACAATTTTGGCTTATAAAAATATATTTGAAATTATATATATGATATAAACATTATATGAATGGACGTAAAGTAATATTGTCCGTCTTGGCACGCCATACAAAAACTTGCTGAGCAATTCTTTTTGCAAACGTGTAAACATATTTTCTTTCATCAATAAAAAAACACAATTTCTACTTTAAAAAGCACAAAACCAAAACTGAATACAACATTGCTGTGCAGGTGATTATATACTGAAAAAATTTGAAACCAAATATCCATATCAAATTTCACAGCTATATACAGCAAACAAACAACCCAACATTATCATTTTTAAAAACACAATCATGAGTGGTACAACAAGAAAAGAACTCTTTTGTCATGTTTTTTATCTAAACAAGACCTTAGTCAATTTGAAGATTTCAACACATTTGTAAATGAATTGAGTCTACAGAAACAACCTTTCCACGATACATTGAAACAATGGCATCAATACAAGAAACTTTTTCTGACAGAACAAGAAGAAAAAGAAGAAGAACAACACAGCAATCAACAACAGCAATATCAGCAACAATTTACCAATTTATTTGATGAATTGTTAGAAAACAACAACACCACGGCACCAAGAACAATTTATAATTTTTTATACCAAAGTCAAATAAATACACCGTTAATTTATACGCAATTAGTACCTAACCAGCTAACACCGTCAACTTCCTATGAACCACCGCAATCACAGTTCCCAATTCAATATATGGAAGAAAACCAGGAACAACCACAACTACCAGTGCTACCACCACAACCACCACCACCACCACATCAAAAAAAAGGTATAGGTAAAAATATGAGAGCAATGGAAAAAGCAATGGAAAGGGAAAAAGAACCCAAAAAAAAAGCGAAGAAGACCCAGCAACGATGAACTATTAGCAGAATTATTCAACAGCGTACCAGAAAAATATAAACAAAAACTGCGCACCAAAAAACTATATCGTATGGATAAAGAAACGAACATAATTACCAGTAGTGCAGTAGACATTAAATGTAGTACAGAATCAGAATACGAACTATTTACCAAACTTTCACAGAGATATAGAAAAAAACTATTAGCATTAAAAGAAAAAACAACAGCTATCGAAACAAATATATTGTATGAAAAACATTTATTAAAATAGCTTTTTTATACTCGTTTATACTTATTTATACTTCTTCGAATAGCTTTTTTATACTTATTTATACTTTTTTACTAAAAAAGTACTTTTTTATTGTTCTCTATCCCATATAAACAATTTTATAAATATAATTAACCTGGGGAAAATCAAGCCAAAAAACAAAACCAAAAAGCACAATGTCATTGTACTGTATTTTCGCTCCATTCTTCTTCTTCTTCTTCTTTTTTCAATATAGAAAAACCACCAATGCAATAAACGCAGGAAGAAATACGATGAAAAAAATCAAATAAACAATCAACTCCACAGTGTCTATACCAAAATAATTTGCTGCTTGTCAAATCTCTCCATAAACAATACAACGTAAAGAAATACAGAACCATGCAATATTTAAGAACTTCAATATCTTCTTCTTTATTCATATAGACAAGATACAATAACAGTCACAACTATAATCACAAAAAATAGTATGCATATACAAATAAACCAATCGTTAATATTGTCTTCGTCGTCCATGCTTCTCCTTTTATATACTGCTAAGGGTACTGTTCCCATGTTCAGAATTCTTCAATATAAATGCAGCAACAAGCAATCCACAATCAAAAAATAAACCAAAAATAACAAGAAGAATCTTTAATGCTATAAGTCCAAGATCAAACAGTTCCATGGTGCTACAACACTCTAGTACACTTTGCGCCAAAATATATAAGTGATGTCAATGAAACAACAAACCATATAATTACTACTGTAATAAAAAAAGCATATATTTTATCACACAAATTCATCGTTTTTTCTTATCTTCTTCTATTATTCTTCTTCTTCACAACACTCACAACTCTCAACTTTTTCCTGAAACTTTTCAAGCACCAATTTATGATACTCTCCAGACTTTTTCATATACTCTTTCCACACTTCATTATCTTCATTCATATACTTGTGGACATCGTCATGTTCTAATTCATTAAAACAATTAAAAAGTGCCTCCTCCTTTTCTTTTACATCTGGTAATTGTAACACTTCTTCATACTCCCCCTTTATAGGCGATGTATCTTTAAACGTCTGAATAAGATCGCAAATATAACAACCTATTCCACCTTGAATAAACCCTCCATTAAACAATTCAATAATACATTCACACCCTCCTCCACTTCCTCATTCATCTTAATATCTGAATATGATCTTATTGACACAGCCAACATCTCTTATATACCCATACTTTTTAAATGAATCAACAATAACACATATCCAATCATTTTCTACAACAATAAAATAATCAGAAAATAGTAAACTATCAAAATAACTACTCATCAACTCCTCATCATAATTTACATGTAATACATCCTCCAAAACAGTATGTGGAATATCAAGAAAATAAACACATTTATTCGAACACAAAAATTCAACTTTCGTACTCGTCATGTCAAAACATCTATTATTTGTCCGACACCCGCTACATGTATTGAAGTACAAAATGATGCAAAATATCCACCATCCTCACTTAAAAAGTAATTCAATCTTTTTGTAATATTATATAATTCTTTACAAAACCCCCAATTTGTTATCCAACAACTTCCCATCCAATTTTCATCAAACTCTGAAAATGTAGCTACAAAAGCTTGTCGTAATTCACCACACAACCCCTCCAATAAAACACACAAAAAGTGAACGGGTTGCAACCAAAGCTTTAATAATACACCTTCATGAAAATAGAAAGTAACCAAAACACCCATCCTCCTACATATATAACAAAAATTCAACACACTGTAATGCATGCAAGTTCACAAGTCTTATAAGTCTTTAGCCACACAAAAATAATTATACAGAAACAATTCTACAAAGCTTTGAAATGTCAACTTCAGATTCTTCTCTATCTTGAAATGCTTTCTCTTCTTCTTCTTCTTCAAAATAATGAGCAAAACCTTCTTTATCAGCATCCGATATTTTAATCACAACTTTTTTTAACTCACCTTTACAATAAGCATGAAAATCCTTTGAACAATATTCATCCCATAAAAACCCCATTTTCTCAACACTTTTTATTTTAATCTCCTCCATAAAATCCCACGCAAACTCATAAAAGAAGTAAAAGAAACCAAAACATGACGCATACATAGTTTATATTCACCCCAATAAAAATGTATCTCAACATACATTATTTTTCTTCTAAAAAACCACACACAAATCATATAAAAAAGCTACAATCACTAGCAACAATCTCTGGCAACAATAGCACAACAACAACAGAAAAATCTGAACTCTACAAAGATGTCCTCCAACATATTTATACTCAAGCTGTTCAACATCAAAAAAGTGCACTATTTCTAAAAATCATCCATCAAACCAATGATGTTGAGATTGAAGCAAGAAGAGAAAAAAATTTATTAAAAAAACAAACAAAAGATCTTAATAAAAAATTTACGGATTTTATTAACCGTAAATATGAAGAAAAAAACGAGCTTTGCAAAATATAAATGATACGCTTATATTAATGCAAGGTCAAAAAGACAACTATGCAAAACACGTCAGGAATTACTGCAAGATATTTAAAAATAAATGCGTGGAAAATAATCCATACAAAGACCTCCCGCATTGCTGCCCCTACATCCTACGACATAAAATAAAAAAGGACAAAGAAGAACAACAACAGCAGCAAGAACAACAACAACATGGAGCAAAGTACGGAGTATGAAAAAAAACAGTGTCGAATACATCATATAGGAGAAGATAAACAATGACAAAACCGATCCTATATTAGATCTACAAGCATTATTTGAAGCAAAACAATATGGATTTCTATTTCAAAAAATAAATCAATCTTTAAAAGAACAATACAACAAAGCAGAAGAACAAAGAAAGCGCTTCCTTCAAGAATACTTTTTGTGCAACGAAGAAATTCAAAAATGCATAAGAAACGTCATCTCCACCTCAAATACAATTCGTCGTCTACATCATAAACGAAACCAGCAAGATAGTTATATATCAAGTGTAATTCAATTTTATAAATCATTCATTAATGAATGTAATAGCATTTATAAACAAATTATAACTAAAGTATCTGTTTGGTCTTTATTTGATAACAATTTAATGCTAAGCAATTCAACATGTGTTTTAATTAACAAAATTAGCCAAATGTGTAACCCAAAACCCTCGCCACCAGATCAAAAAAACCCATCATCGTCTCCTCAAAACTCATTTGTCACTAGTGAAGGAACCTGGTACAAACCACAAAACATACCATTTGAACTTTTCCATGACGACGGAAGTGTGCAAACTGTACAATCATAATAGATAATGGAAAAACAAATACAAATTGATTATGTCTATGGTCCATATTATTATAGTAATAAAAATAAAAGAGTTTCAACAGCATATCATGAGTGGTTTGCTTCTAATTCAGACATAAAACCTATAAGACAATACTCCTGTACATTCATCCATACTACTGCTCTCAACACAGCAACAAAACATGAAGAAGTCAAACAAAAAAATATGGTACAATATAACGTCACTTTTGGATATTGTAGTCCCTCTTACTATTCACATTTGGACATACCATTAACCCGTAACGAATTTGATGTTGGCATACCAACAGAAATCTTATAAAAATACTCCACAAAAAATAATGGTATTTGGTAAACACCAATCACTATTAAAAACTGTAGTGATATCGGTTATATATATCATTAATTTTCTGATTTAAATTATATTACTCTATCCGATCTCTGTAACACAAGTATATGCGGAGGTAATGTTTTTGAAATTATCATCACATCATCATGCTTTTCATCCAATTCAATCAAGAAAAACCAGCTACACGAACAAGATGGAACAAAAAAGGAACACCACAAGAGGAAGCCGCACTTGCCTTTCAATGTACTGATATAGCCTTAGACATTATCATGAGTATCCTCGATGAATCTTTGTTAATACAAGTCCTTTTTCAATATACTTTCTAAGAGCCATATGGTGAACTATATATTTTTCTTTCGATTTCAGAGTTGGAATAAGTTTCTCAACCTTGACTTTTTATCATGTTTTATTTTTTCTGGAGCTAATGGAAAATCATTGTGGTGTTTTGGGTACTCCAGATCCACCTCTAATATACATGGTACTCTTCTCCAGTTTACAAAATCTTTCTTGTTCATCCATTTAAACCCACAATTGGCTAGCTTGTTCATCATGACCCATCCATATACATTATTGGCATCAAGATATTGCATAAAGACGCTCGGTTTTTGTGGATTGTAAGTTTAGGGGTAGTACTTATTGTTGATCTTTGATTCTCGTTTCATAATCATAGAAACACCTCCTCGAATTCCCTTTTCCATCATTAAGTACATATTCTTGTCCGTGAAGAGTTCCAACTCCACTTTTGTGTCTTAAGCATGGCATCCCATGACAACCCTGGTGAAGTGTAATACCATGCGAGATCTACGCAATAACTTTTCAGACAAAGCATTCTAAAGGATTCAAACACATCATATAGTAGTAAAGTGTTCGTTTGCAAATAAAGATCACGATAATCTTTCATCGTGCTCATGTCAAACGTGGTCCATATTTTTTGTGCATATACGTAGTCTTCATCGGAAATATCATCATCATGAAGCTTTGAATAAAACTTAGATTTGGAAGGAAGTTTTGTTTTCTTAAGTTTCGAAAGCGAATCCATGTAGTCATAGGGGTAAACCCCTTTCCTTAAAAGTAAGTCTGTATGATGTGGAAAATTCTTTTCGCTACTAGGAAAACCTACTTGTCTTAAGTTGTCTACTAATTCACTTAAACCGATGCTCATAAATTTAAATGAATCAATAAACCTCAATGTTCGTTTGGCTTTTACCAATTCATCTTCTTTGTTTACAAACTCATCTACTTGTACTTTTCCTTTAAAGCTAATGTATCTCTCTTCCATTTTAGGAATACAACCAACGTCTTCTAAAGAAGCATGTAGGTTCTTCATATATAAATGTGAGTCATAGTTCTCTAAATTATGAATAACCACAGGTATAAACTTTGGTCTCTTCATCAAAAGATTGTATTCATCACACGCAGCTCCTCTATATTTCCCTGTATAATGGCAATGATCCCTTAACTTGCGTATCTTTCTTCGCTTTTTTCTAAATTTCTTTCCACAAACATAACAGTGGGTTGACATTCTAAAATTATTAAAAATGTCCAAATTTAGAATTATTCTTTTTGGGAATTTAAACTTATGATAAATATCATAGACTTCACATTTGAGTTTGCCTACGAAAAGTTGGGATACGTCTTCAGACTCTGACGTCCTTGTATAATGTACTAATTTTGGTGAGTACACAGAGTCATCAAAACACTTGATGTAGTAACAGAATCCACTTGGGTTATGTTTTTTATACTGTAATGTACTTTTACCTTTTTTTTTCATTTATTTTCTCTAAAAAAACATTCAAAGTCTGCATAAATAATAAATAGTACTTTTGTTGTATGTTTTACGTTTCTAAACTTCATAAACGACTTCTCTTTTAAGGGAAACAGTTATGACTGGTTTGTGCGTAGAACATTGCGTTTGATGTTTTAGTAAATAATCTTTTTCCCAATAATGACCTAGATAATAATCACATATAAAAAGCTTACCATTTCTGTTTGACAACTGTTTGTGTAACAAACGACTAAAGTATTTTATCACAGAGTAGTGTCTATTTTCTAAAAGTGGGAGTGTCACGTTTGGTTTTTCATCAGAAATTTTAAGTGGAAATATCTCTCCCGATTCACAACCAAACGCATTAATGTAGACATTTGGATTTTGTTGCTCAAATCTTTTAATGTCATCTAGCAAAACTGGAAACTCAATATTTTTAAAGTTTAATGTGTCTGCTTTTTCTTTTAAAAATTTTGTATTTCTTTGTGGATGAGGCTTATCACCATTGGTAAACAAAGCAATCAAAACAGCCCACTTAAAACATTCTTGATCTATGTTTTCTGGATTAATTACTGCCTTCTTATGGGCAATCCAATCTGGGAGATCATACATGGCTGTTCCTTTTAGTGGATCATATCGGCTTGCTCTTATTTCTAAGCTAACAACACGATCAAGTTACCAAACCGAGCCTTTTCTTTGAAATTTCGAAAATGAATCCAATATTTTTTGTACGACTTCACTATATATTTGTTTGAAATCCATTCCACGTAAGATTTTCTTTTGATGACTATGAAAATACGGCACAGTCATCGTTTCAGTCTCAGTAGAAGGTTCGTCTCTCATCATGATACAAGTTGAAGTAAATTTAATCTTGTAGTTTATTAATGTTGTTGATAAGTTCAAAAGCAGGTGACTTTGCGTCATTAAAAAAATGGATAATGTCTGTTTCTGCAAGGGTTTTAAATAGTCCAACACGTTGCCAGTCTTTACAAATCTCATATATCAAAAAATATTTCTTTTTTCTTTTTCAAGAATTTCTTCTTTATGTTTGGCTCTTTTTTATTTTGTTTATACCAATCAATCATAAACTTTGGCTTGTTCTCTATTTGATTCTTTTTCTCATATACTCTTTGTTGTTTTTCTTTGATTCTTTCAAACTTTATCTTTTGATTTAGAATGTGTTTAGCCTCTTTTAAATAATTAAAAAAACTTTTTTTTGTTTTTCCATGTTTAGTGTGAATAGTTTGATCACCCTCTATTAATTCCTTTGTGAACGTCAGTTTTGTTTTATTTTTTAAACTCAAACGTAAAACGTAAAGCACAAACGTAAAACGTAAAAAAACTCAAACGTAAAACTGAAACGTAAAATTCAAAGTTTTTTTCAATTTTTTAAACAAAGAATCTATTTATTAAAAACAAATGAAGAGATTTAATGAAAGAGTAGAAGAACTCATTAAAGAAGAAGCCACAAAGAGTATCCCAGGTCCTTCCAAAAAGAAAAAACCTGGTAAGGGTATTAAAAGAAGAAAATCAAATAGATAAACTCGAGCATGAAGTATTAAAGGAACTTTTAGAAAAGTAATTAGGTGAGTCGATAGAATTAGCGGTAAAACTCTATAAACAAGGTTTATGTAAAAAGATTATATCATGGTGTTAAAAATCATTGCAGAGTTTTCATAACCAACACGAAAAAAACTGTTACAAAGTGGGGCTACGTTACGTAGTACTTGTAAGGATGTCTCAACAAGATCTCCAGCTTTGCATATTTGTTGTTTTTTAATCTCAAAACAATGTCACGTTTTTCTTCATCAGACAATGCGCCTAAATAGTTCTCAAAGATGACGTTCATGTCTTTTTTATGGGGGTTGTAAAATGTGGTGAATTTGCTTATGTTTTCCCAATAAGGCTTTGCTATGGAAGTCAATTGTCGAGTCATCACGATTGTGGACAACCCATAATGTCTCACTGAAAATGCTAATTTAACAAGCTCAGAGGCATGAATTTTAATAAACTTGATCGCCGCGCAGTCGTCTAAAATAATCAACGTATTTGTGTTCTTGGCGAACTCTACGGCTTGTTTTAGTACAGATTTGGCTTGATCCTGTTCACATTCTAATACGATAAAGTTTTCATCTTGATCAAAGAGTCAAATTTGATTGGTTTTATTCCACCTGTATGTAGGACATATCAAAAATATGTAATCAAAATAGGTCATGTATCATGTTTCTAAAAGTTTCAACAAATAGTATGTTTTTCCACAACACGTAGAGCCCACAACAATCATATCATATTAAACGGACTCGTGGTGTCTGTTTTGTTGACGTTTTGAAATTTTAGCTCTTTTGTTCAGTTTAAAATCTTGGATGAAGGTTCTAACCGCCTGTTGCTTCTGTGGCTGTAGTTTTTGGTGATTCGCTTTTGCTTGTTCTCGCTTTGTTCGTTTCTTGAGCTGTTGATTATTTATTTAACAATGATATCTTTTTTATCATAACATGTTTTCCAACGACAATATTACCAGACAAAATTCCCGTAAGAGGAGTGTAAGGAGACACATAACCTATTACTCTCTTCATGTCTTGATGAAGTAACTTATTTTCTGAAAGTTCTTTGCTCATTTTATCAGAATCATCTATGTACTCGAGGCAATTCATTAACTCAGAAAACTTTCCAATCACGACATCAGTTAGCATTTCGTTGTTTGCGTCCATCTGTTGTCGTTGTCAGACACTTTCTTGATGTAGCTCTCACTGTACTTAATTTGTTGCTGAAAGATTTAAAAGCTCCGATCGAAGATCATCCAAAGGAGTCAAATACGATGTGTTTGTTTGTTCCATTATATTATGTAGAAAATTTAGAAACTCATTATTTGCTTCAACACAAAGGGTGATTTATCACTACTCTGCATTTTGTTGGACTCAAAAGTAAGGGTGGCATTCGTTGAAAACTCTTTATCGCCTAAACCTACACCTGCTTTAAACCTTAACATTTTTGTAGTCTTGTACGTCCATCTACTTTTGAACCTTTTTAATATTACTAATATCGACATTTGGTCAGATACAGTTTCTCATTTATTTTAACATTTAAAACCTCAAAATTATTGTCATTTTAGATCTAATAAAAAAACAAGCGGACCCCACCAAAGTTTTTCATTTATTTAAGGTCGAGCTGTTATTGTGAGGGTGAGCTGTTGTTCTTAAAAAATTGATTTTGCTTGAAATTTTTTAAGAAAGGGTGGGTGGAGGGTCTTGAGGTGCTTTGAGCAACAGAGTAGTGATATATATGAGACATACCAACTACTATTTCCATGGAGTTCTACGACATGCCATCAAGCCGAGCGAACGACCCTGCAAGCGAGTGAGGTGAGATAGCATGGCGTAAAACTCCATGGAATAGTGGTTGGTATGTCCCATGTATATCACTACTGATATCGGTGAGCTCTTACCAGTGAGTGACTTGCTTTTAAATCCTTTGCCTTCAGATGATAGGGTAGATCGTCTATACAGAGATTTAGAAAGCTTACTTTTTTCTCGTGCAAAATTTTACTTTAGACACTGACCGATACAGAAAGGTTGAGGATAAACTAAGATGGGTTGAAAGTGAAGTTGGGCATTTTTGGGTAGCAATTGGAGGGGATGGAGCACCATTTAGGAAATGGGATGAGTCAATGTTGTGGTTAGAAAGTTTTCTAAATGTTGGTTTCCAGGAGGCAAGCCCTAATGACAACTTTTGTTATTTGGGGCAAACTGCCAAGAAACTCATGTGATCATTAAACAATTTTGCAAACTCCTGGCCGATAATTGTGCAGCTATTGAGCAACGTACCTATCATGTCAGTGATGTTCAAGCCAAATTTAGTTTTGATTTGTTTCCTTCAGATACAAAGTTTCTAGCATTCATAAATGATGAACTTTCAAATTCTGCTAGTTATTTTTCTAGCTTTGCAAATGTTAAATCTGATGATCTCAAAGGGGCTGAGTGTATAAACAATAAATTTGGAACAGACCCTAAATGTAAATGGAACCTTGGACCTTCAAGGATAGAGTTACTAATGCAAAAAAGGATTTTGAGTTTAAAAAAAAGCTGCCTAAGAAGCTTGCGAATCAAACTAGGAGAAATAAGGTTACCCAATACACTTCTAGCCTAGAATGCAGACAAGCATTTGAACCCCTTATAGGTAAGCTGTGTGATAAGGAAGTAATCGAACCTTTACATTTAAAGAACAATGCAGTTCAAAACTTGCCCAGCCAAATGTTGCTATTAGCACTGGCAGATAGTAAACTTTCAAGTAAGGTTTCTTCCATTACTGACATGCCTAATTGCAGTATGAAAAGGTATCTGAAAGCAGTAGAGCATGAAGTAAAAGCTACAAGACTAAAAAGGCAGCTGTTAAAGTGGTTGTTTGATGGCAGGTCGAAAAACCAAAAGTTTTCATACAGGTTTACTGGGAAGGATTCATCCTTAGTTTTGGCTGGATTCATGTTTTTAGTTGATGCTATATTAGAGATGAAAGAAATGACGTTAAGTTATTAACTAAACTTCTGATCATTGTTTTCATTGCAATTAGGTTGCGAGATTCTGTTTTCCTCTTTTCCATGTACCATTTTTTGAGGAGAAATGTAGGGAGTTATCTCTGTATACTTCTGAGTATATCACTGCTAAGATCCTTTTCTGTGATAAGTTAACACCCAGTGGGTGGAGTATTGGGAAGGTGGTCGCGGTACACAGGCAGTGGATGTATGAAAGGTATGGGGTTAGTTTAGGGATAAACACCATGCAAGGCCGTGAAGCAAAGCATGTGCAAATCGCCAGTTACGCTAAACATAGTAACGTAAAAAATAGATGGTCATTGGTATTTTGGCATGATTATATAAGCAAAATTTGGTTGCCACTTCAACAGTAGTAGACTGTTTATATGTTCATAAAGTGGCGGGCTCAGAAAATATTAGTATAAGTTAGTACTAGATGAGAGTGGATCTGTAATAGAAAAATATAGTAATGATTTCCAGGGGGGACCAATTGCATAAATTAGTCCAGCGGTGTTGTGCGTTTCCGGTGTTTCCTGCATAAATTAGCATAATTAACATAAAATGTTGGTGACATTATGTATCATTGATGTCACAGTTTTGTGTGTGTGGTTTTTTGATTGACGTCGGACTTTTTGTATAGCTGTGATTGATTGACATCGGACTTTTTGTGCTCATGAATAAATGATTGATGTCGTAGTTTTGGGAAGCTGTCATGAATGATTGATTGACGTCAGGAGTTTTGTGTGTATGTGGTTGACATATACGGAAATGTTGAAGAATGTGAGGGAGGTATCTAACTTCATTAATATATCACAGACATGGAGTATTCCTTTTGAAGAGACTATTAAGGCCCATAGCTCTGACACTGATACAAGAAAGACAAAATTAGCTGATGTCTGTAGGACTAGATGGGTTGAACGTGTTGAAGGTTTAGATACGTTTAATGAGCTTTATGTTCCATTATTTCATCTTCTTAGTGATATGAAGAAAAATGAATTGGGTAAGTTTAGCGCAAAAGTTGGGAGTGAGGCATCATCTTTCTCAACACTAATTTCTAAATTTGATTTTATTGTTGCTCTTGTAATTACCAGACATATTCTGGACGCCACCCTTCCTGTAACGCAGTTGTTACAGGGAAAGACCATCGATACTATGAATGGTATTCACCTGATTAATAGTCTAAAGGACAATGTAGCTTTGATGAGAAACTCTGTTGATACCTATCACGACATCTGGTATAAAGAAGCAAGAGAGTGGGCTGATAAAGTTGGTGTAGATGAGTGGAAACCGCAAACAGTTGGAAGGCAAACTACTCGTGCAAATACCCCTCATGATTCAGCTTCTGATTGCTACAAGAAAGTCATCACCATCCCTTTGCTAGATCATCTGAATTCCTGTCTACGTGCACGGTTTGATATTGATATTGTAGAAGTCTACAAGGGATTAAGCATAGTGCCATAAAAAATGTTGTCTTTAATTGATAGGGGGATTGATTGGACACTAGAGTGTAAAGCTGCTGCTATATTCTATTATGATGATTTGCCTAATCCATTGGCATTAGATGCTGGATTGTCTTCGTGGACCACACATTAGCAGACCTATAATGGAGCCTCGCCTTCGACCATCGCCTCGACATTGAAAGCAGTTTGTTTTGAAGGGTTTGAAAATATTAAAGTCATTTTGTGTATTTTAGGGAACCTTCCTATTACATCTTGTGAATGTGAGTGGTGTATTTCTGCTCTTAGGGCGCTTAAAGATTACAAGAGAAGTATGATGGTGGAAGAACATCTGAATGGACTCGCTTTAATGAAAATCCACCAAGAAATTGTGCCAACTATCGAGGAAGTAATCGATAAATTTTCTGTTGGAAATAGCAGGTTGAGGTTTGCTTAAGTTAAGAATATCAGCATACAGTAGTAAATCCCGTAACTCATAATGAATAGCCCAGTAAGTGCTATTTGTCTGATGTAAAGACACAAGTGTTTTAGACGAGAGAAAACACGTTCTGGGATTGTTTTAAATGGCTTAAAAACGATACATCTTGTAAATACATTGGCAAAGTAATTTCTAAAATCATAGTTTAGGTGGGGGGTAAAAGGTTAGAACAGACTGGGATGGTGTAAAAATTGAGCAATTTTACATCTAAAAAATGTCCCATAAAGTCCCCATTTCAAACCAACCTCCTTTTGCTTCATAGCAAAAGTGTGAAGGCAAGTGCTGGCGCCTTAAAACCGGTGTGCTTAGGCCTTAGAAATAGGGATGTCCATGTCGGAAGTGCAATATTATGTTGCTGCAGTATCTGTGTTTCCTAGGCATGCTGATGAGCCCTGATATTGGGCGAAACAGTCATTTTTCATTTGTTGTTGCATTTTTGTCAAAACTGTTAGTGTATATCATAAGTAAGCAAACCGTATTACCAAAAATTTTCAGTATCTGAAAAAAACTGCCACCCACACCCCCCTTTTCGTAAAATTTCGCCCCCCCTGTGGGTAGGTTACCGACGAAAATTTTGACTAATGTATGAAAAATACTGGATCCACCCCTGGTGATCACATTCGAAAGGCAGCATATCCAGTGCTGATTGGTGTCGGAGAAAATCCTCTGAAATTAGAACACCTTTTAATTTGTGTGGAAAAAGACGAACTTCTCGACATATTAAGCCGTTGTTCTTCAGAAATAGTACTGCTATGTTTTTACACAACCTCATACCCAGCCTCTTTCCTCTTGAGGAGCAAGGACCTTGGTTGCAGCTGGTCACATGATACATTCAAAATGCATTGCCTTAGGGGGTGATGATAAGGGTATCATATTACATGAATGCGTCGCTTCCACTTATTTAAAGTGTCTTCTTCTGTTTGAGTCATGTTGGACTATATTGCGTTTTATCTTGTTTGGAATTTGCTATTTTAACTAGTATATACCGAGAAACTGTTTTAAAACCAAAGCAAGGTTTTTGTCTTGAGAGTGCTAATCTTAATAACTATGTGATGTGTGTTTTACTGACGGGGTATGGCAAGACTTTAATATTCCATCTCCTGCCGATGCTGTCATTTGCGAAGTTCAAGTTACATCGTGATTACGTTTTGGTTGGCGATCGAAAGGCATTTGTGCGGCAACAGTTGATTCCATTGTTAGTGTTGTATCTCCTTTGAACTCTTTGATTAGTGACTAAATACATCGACTAAGCTTGAGCGGCATTTGAGCGTCTGAAATGAATGCGAAAAACGCAAGACTTGATCTGGACGAACAAGAAACCGAACAAGGTAGACAAGATGCTAACATTATTGTAGACATTGATTTTTGGCTCTGTGAAGAGCGAAAGTTGCGTGATGGTCAGTACCACA
>JAODVM010131635.1:0-15396 GCA_025400095.1 Phenganax marumi | reverse complement strand
AGGATCAGACAATCCTGCACGGGAAAATTTAATTGTTGTGAGAAGTGCTTATTTAATCAATACGTTTAATAAAGTTTCCGTTCTTTCTCTGTAGTTATTATATAAATGGAGTACCAATTGGTTTTCCTTGCAGGATTGCGTGATCCTTGCACTTGGGATGTAGCTCGAGTTTCGGAAATCGTAAAAATACACTCGCCTGACGGGTCGTGTATTTTACGGATTTCCGAAGCTCTCGCAACATCCCGCGTGCAAGGATCACGCAATCCTGCACGGAAAACCATTTGGTATTCCTTTATTCTTGTATGCTAGAATTTCAATAAGAAGTGAACATAATCTACAACAGAAATCAAAAACATACCGTATCTTCAAAGCACCGTGTTATTTTCTGTTTCAAACAGCAAAAGATGAAACCACGTAAAAAAAAAACAACAGAAAGCGTATACATCATAAACTAAAATTACAACAAACTTTTTTGAAGACTTTTGTGGCTCGTACGGTTTTTTGCCAACAAGAAGCTCTTAGAATGGCTTCAAGTCATAAAAAAGTTTTGTTTTGCTTAAACTTCATATTTAATTTCACCATGAAATGCAGAACAAGTTAACATCGTTTTGCATTTCTCCACTGACCTTTTCATGAAACTTCGCCATTTTGATATTTGAATTGGCGGGAAATGGTCACGTGATCAATATCCTTGCTTTCTAGTACTCAGGCTCTTCACAAAAAGTAGCGAGCTGGGCAATGAGGGGGTAGTTCGGAACTTCATGGAGTTTTCATATATTTGGAGATAGGAAAACCAGGCTCACTGAACACACAAAAAACTGCAGTGTATTGAAAGGCACATAGTGCATTTATTGTTAAAATTATATACAATGCAGACAACTCAATCCACTCAAAAAGAACAGCGAATAGCTTTGGTCTTTTCGAGTAAATTTGTCCAGCATTGCATTGTTGCAGACTCACAGTAATATTATACATAATTACATCAAAATTATTTTCTCATAGAGATTACGGTAAATTTCATACGAAAGTACACAATTATTTAACGTTCTTTAGCCCTTTCAAAATCTTTAAATTCCAACTTTAGCTTTACATTTACAGTGAAAACACTACACTAAAAATTACAAAATCTTTTCAAAAATTTTGAATCAATACTAATACTACTGGTATGTGCTAACGATAACGGCCAGGCATGGCACATATCGACCTTGATATAACTTAAAAAACTAAACTCAATGCATCATATTTAGTATATGACTAGCAAGTTTATCAGCGTCTTTCTCCTGCGGATATTTCCTCATAACACTAGCAATAAGTGCATCTTGGTTAGGAAACAATACTTTGAGATTCTGATATATTGGCATTCGAAGGTCTTCTCTCTCGGGGTGATGGTACTTGCACCGCGTCCCATACGTGCACCGCCGACCGTAGGGGCACACCCTACGATGGGTGGGGGTACCTTTGTGCAGGAACTCGTCAAGGGTGGGACCGTGTCGACCCAGAGGATCATCAGGCGGCATGAACATATCATTGACAAAAGAATACATGAGTAATCTCTGTTCAATGACCTCTCGCCATTGTGGATTTTCCGACGCCAGGTCTTTGAAGTTATCGTTTGACACTATAACTCCATCAGTGCTATCTGCTAGCTTGATAATAAATCGGTCATCATAACATACGATTCGTCTCCCTTTGACTCTTCGAGAGGGAGTGAAAGTAAGATATCCTTGAGCTTCGAGCTGGTTCAAAATATGCTGATCTGTTATGGGGTTGTCGATTTTTGGTGATTCTTTTCGCCACGTTGGTACAAAAACTGTGATCTGATTGTGGCCTCTCTGTCGAAACCAATTCACACATAATGCGATGCCTTTGCAGGAGAACACTTTGTTATTGCCATGGCTAAAATAAAGAAGATATTTGTATGAGAAAAAAGAAAACGATGCAACAGTAGTACTACGAAAACAACAAAACAATATCTAAAATATAACTAAATAGGCAGGTTATTGCAAATTCCTTTTTATCTCAACTACATTTATAGTACACATAACCCTGCTAATCCTCAACTGTTGTTCCTAAACGTGCAGCACAAACAGTGACTCCTCAACTTTTCACCGCAATTTCATTATCTAAAACCTGCTTTCCCTTTAAAGTGGATGGTTGAGTTATTGCGTAAGTGCGCCAGTTTCCGTTCTGTCTACGAAAGTCTTGGGAAGACTTTGTTTTTGGGAAGTGTTGGTCGTGAAAAATGGGAAATAAGTGAAAATCTCGTGAAACAGGCAGCTGCAGGGACGTAGGGACGGAACAAAGTCCGCAAACTCTTCAAGTGAGACAGGAAGTCTAAGCTGATTGAACGCGGAAATTTTTGATCACGGTTATGCAAGGTCGTGCGGTCTTATAATGCAGGAAGACAATAACTTCAGCAAACATTGGCATTTACTCAAAAACATCATGTGATTTTAAAGCTCGTGTCACAAGCCAAACAGAAAATCCTCCCCAAAGTAGAAATCCGTCTCCATATAGCAATGTCTTAAAAAAGTCCTGGTTAAAAATTTTGAGAAAATATTGTTGACATTTGTCTAAATATCTGCAAGAAATGAAACTTTGCAGTCCCACATTTCATATAAACTCTTTCAATAATTACGCCAGAAATTTCGACTTGCAAAACGCCATAACTATGAACTGCCCAGATTCAATGAAACAAAAACGGAAATGTTTCACATGACGAGCTCCATTAATTTGGCGTATAACTGAGGACCTTCCAACCAATATGAACATGGCAGTACAATCGAGTGGTTTAACAATCACAGAATATGACTGAACGATAGCTTCATTACACCAAACAGGCAATCCTAGTATGCCTCGCTATTTTTCGTTCAGCTCACACCTTTGCAAGAATCGCCTTATCATAATGCATTGTCTCGAAAAGTGCATCCATTCAATTAAACAATACCTTATATTCCTATATGAATGACCTCTGCACATTCAGACCCAAACAAGGATATAGCGGGAAGCTATGAGTTTTGCTTTTTGAAGTAAACAACGTATTTTTAGTTTTCCAACTGTTGTATTTTGGTTGTTGAAAAGAATTGGGACAATATCTTTAGAACAATTACTAGGCTTAAATTGGAACAGTTTGATTAACGCTATCTGTGACATTATGCTATTAAAGCTCATACACTCAACTCAAAAATATTTCGTTCTAAAGATCACTTTGCTAATAGTTACACGCTTTTCTATTTAAGGAAATGAGTCTGTGAGATGTGGTCGTGATGGCTACGGCCATATGGAAACCTAACAAACGGTAACCAGGATTAATGAAGATTATATCACATTTGTGACATTAACTTCTGGTCATGCTTGACAACTTCCTGGTTAACCAAGGAAATTCTGAGCTTTAATTATAAAGCTACAGCTGACACAAAACATTATTATTTAAAACGCCAGAGTATTCAAACTGAAAGTTCTCTTTTACCGTAATGACTCTCACTTCCTTTTTGAAAACAAAGGCTACTTTTTGAAGCATATTAGATGCTATATCAATTTCTTACAAAAAGAATAGACTGGTGGGTTGAACCATTGCAGACCCAAAACAGATTGTGGCCAGTGACTATTTTGCTGATATGTCAGAAAAAATCAACAATCGTTCGCAATCGCTCACTCGCATAGCTTTATAGATGAAACCAAATTTTCAGGAATCAAACTGTTTACTGCCTGTCTTAGCTATCTGCTGAATATCTTGCAAGCCTCAAAGCTGACAACTAACTGTACAATTGAAAATGATCAAGGTGCTTGTACCTCATCGCAACATTGCTTCCATCAATCACTATGTGACGCAGATCGGACTGTGGCATCTGTTGATTTTTCGAGGTCAACAGTTGTGCCACCAGTTGATCAACTTGTGCATGTGGAGGTTTAGAGTAAATCACTGAATTATAGTCATTCCCCGACGAGAAGTATTGGCCACTTGTTGGTCTGTCCAAGCTTGAAAAAGTCGTAGTGCTACCCTGGGTGGTTTGGGCAGTAGTACGAGGCAGAATTAAGCCTCGAGACGTAACGTTAGATGCATTGCCAATGCTATCTTGCCAGTCATTGTTAGGATAAGACTGTAAGTTTGATGATGGAATTGTCACCCTTGGGATAACTCCTCGTGAAACGTCATCACGAGCCGCTAGAACTCCTCTGTCTCTATAAGGGTTGCCGCTACCAACAGCACCAAAATCTCGATTCGGAATAGTATTGCCTGACGTACGAGGGACCATACCTCTTGAAACTATCATATCTTGACCACTATAACCATGTCTGACACTATATGCCTCTGGCTGGTCCGTTTGACAAGTGGTAACGGTTCTCATTGGAATTTGTGATGGTCCTTGATCAAGAACTTTCACTTTTGCACCAGAAACGTTTATTAACTCATTCAAAAAAGTATTTTGATCGATTGTGGGTCCTAGCTTCTCAAAAACGTTATCAATTTGCTTTTGTTCATAGCCAAGTTTCAATGCAAAATCTGCCAAGGCACGGTTCGGCTTTGGTTGAGCAGATTTCGACAGTTTCTTTATGAATTCTTCAAGATATGAGGCAGCCATTGTAACGTCTATCATACTGCCAGATATTAGTGCTTTTGTATCTTGAGGGAAATCGATAACAACCCCATACTCTGATTCGAGTTTGAAGTGCTCGTGAGTTCGACGTCCTATTGTTTTCACTAATGAGGTGGGAATTAAAATCTCTTTCCTCTGTTCGGGCAATGCTAATGCTTGTATGTAGCTCTGAAAAATCATACAAAATAGCTGAAATTAGATGGTGCACATTTGGTGGGTTCGCCAAGCATAACTGGATGGCAGTAGAGAGAGCATGATGAACTTGCAATTATCATGGGAAAACAATATTGATGATTTTATTATATATGTGCAGTAGTATTGTATGCGGTATTGTATTGAAATCTAATATGAAATATACTGATATCGCACGCAGCTAATAATACACCGACCAGGAAAACTTCAGTGTGCAATAGATCAAATTGGACAGGGCTTTGGTAAATAAATATTTAAACGCACCCTAGCGGTTGAATCTGGAACCACTGAGACCCACAAATATTTAAGGTATGAACTTCCTGCCCTTCGTTGCACGTCAGATAAAAATTATCCAGTCATTACAAATGCACAACTTTAACTGAATTGAACAGCTTTGGGTAATTTCCCGCTCTGTTTTCAACATATTAAATTCTTTCAAATTCTTCACTAGAAGTTGTAGAAAACGAAATTCGCTTTCTTTTCAAAGCGTGGGTATCATGTTACGATATTTTAAACGCCTACGTAGAAACCAACGTTTGAAAATTTTTGAAATTGGCAGTCGGTCAATTTCGAACAATTTCGCTACAAAATTGTTGTATAAAATGCTCCATTTCGCAAAAAATCCTAGTAAATTTATCTTTTGAAACAAAATTATGCTTAAAGTTTGAAATGTCATACAAAACAAGCCCTATCATGTCCTCAAAACACGAAGTAATCTAGTTTTCTTTGGTATTTAAACACTAGTGTCATATATATAAGCTGTAATTTTGAAACCCTGACGTTTTACCTTTCTTTAAGCAAACCACAACATTCGTACTTTTTTGTAAAAAGCTTGAGAAAAGCCCACAATGAGCAAATTGTCAAGAACAGGCGTGCGACTTGCCGCGCTCTGTGTTATAATTCGTACAAACTTTATAAAGGCCGAATATATTCTACATCTTTATATTAACTAAAGTACGAGCCAAACTTACTTTTGCCTTTTCTACCTTTTCTCCTTTCAACGTTACCCATAGTTTCCCAGCAGTACCATTGGCGAACGAAATATCAACGTTAAAAAGTTCCTCAATTCTGCTCCAATATTCCTCAACGACATTACGTTGACTTTGCTCTATAACGAATTCTGTAGACATTTTTAATTTTCTGTATAAACTTGTTTACATATATATAGCAGAGGTGCACACATCTCTGGGTTTCTAAAATCTTTTGTACTTTATGCTTAGACTAACTTTGAGGAAGTCTTTATATAATTTTGCACAGGAAGGATGAGACGAAAATAAAGACACGTACCACGCGGCCCCCCCACCTGGGGGCGGGCAGATGCACAAAAAGAATTAGCATCAAAAAACCCTTCCTTGAAACAATTTTTCAAAGTAGTTTAACCTCACTTATATACTTTGATAACAATTCACAGCTGCTATAGACATTTCATATAAAAACATTGCAATGAAGCAAATCAAATGGTATGTTATAGACTCATGCAAATTCCTCCTCTCTATACCTCCCTAATACAGTTCCAGACAAATCTATTACACAATACTGGCCTTACGTCTGTGCAGTTAAACTACCGAGTTAAAACGCGTCATTCATAAGCGAAGCCCGCCCAAATTACTCATTTAAACTCATGTTAAATTACTTCGCCAGTTTCCTAAATTTGGCTAGCTAGTCTAAACTAAAGCAAAGCTTCAACTCGATTTTTTGACAAAGAAAAAAAGTTAAAATATATTATACTAAGAATTTCCCAGACACTTCCAAATCCCCTTTTCTAGTAAGGCTAACATTTCCAAGTAAATTTTGTAGGGTTACTGTTTTCGCTTTTTGCTTATTTCGCAGTAAATTATAGCATACAGGTCCATATTTGCTAAGTCTTACAAAAAGATTGAATTTATTTTTGATATTCTATAACCAGAAAAGCCCCAGGGGGTCTACGTTTTACAGGTCACTGGTGTTTCTAACGTTGGTCTAAGCTTACTTAAAGGCGAAATTGGCCAGTTTCGAAACATTTTTTATATGCATTTCTATAATATAAAAAAATGCTGAAGAAAGTGAATTACTAGTTGAAGCCATAGTTGAAATTGCTATCTAATGATGAGTTGTGGTTTTGAGTAACCGAAATTGCAAATGATGCACTTTCGATTTGCCTTCTATGAACAAGGGCAGTCTTGTGATCAGCTAATTTAGAATTTCGCGTTGTTAATTTGATATGATATCGTGTAAACTAAGAATAGCATTCCTAACGGGAAAAAATAACCAGTCTACGTCAACTGCCGATCAAATTCAAAGACGAGGGTCCACGACAGATAGAAAAAACAAGGCTTGGTTCTTTGACAACCTGTTTTTGCTTCAACTTGAAAACGTAAGCAAGAATTGTATTTTAAAATAGGAATAGAGCCTAACACATGTTTAGTTCTAGCTCATCTGTTACAGCCTTCTGTTACCAACACTACCAAAATTAAAGTATGCACAAAATCTACATGATGCGGCAATGTCGTGCCTACACAAATCAGAACAAAAACTGCAATTATGAACGTTCCAATTCTTTTTTTGTGCCAAATTATAAAGAACTGTTTTATACAAGAACTTGCCGTTAGATTATTACGTAGTATTGTTATTATATAGTTGTACAGGCCAGGCTAAGTTATTTCAGGCAGAGGACATCAATATTGGACATTTAAACTATATAGCGGAACTTTGCTAGCTATAAAGTCGGATGTCAATTTGCATCGGGGAAGTGTTTTTGATATTAACACCATCAAAAGAATAGCAAAGAAACAACCCATACATGCTAAATATCATGAGTTTACTGTACTAGGACGTTTATAAAAACGATGCAATTCATCAGCAAAAAATGACGCAACTACAATCTACAGTTGCATCAATTTCAAAATATGGAAAGTGAACTTTTACATAAAGTTTACCACTAACGGCTGTGTTCAATATATTTGTTATATTCCACTTCACGCATTTTTTATTAAATATTTGAGGTTGTTTTCGTGAACGCGTCTCACACAATCTACAAGCCTATTTCTACTACTACTACTTGAAGACAAGGTAGAATTTGTTTTAATAAGCAAAATGGATAACAGACTTTAGCACTGACATTTACCTATAAAAAATTACGTCATGACTCAACGATGACAAGGTAGAAATCGAATCTCATGACTTTTTGATTTTGAACAACCTATGAGAAAAAGTCTATTTTTGTATTATTCAGGAATATGCCATTTTTATACCTCGAAAATTAGTTGTAATATGGCTATATATATATATATATGGCCCAATATTGTCCGTAGGCAAAAAGTAATTTGACAAAAGTCTAGAATATCCCCTTTGTTGCAAAACTAGTGTGGGTAGAAAAATCCCAAAAGGCTATCCGAAAGTCGAAACCTAATATTACAAATGGGCAGGGTAACTATTTTAGCAAGCATTTGCTTTATTAGGCAAAACGCTGCTGTGTGGTAGTGCATGGGAAAAGTCTGGAACATCGCAACGTCATTGTTACTATGGTGACCGACGTAGCTTAAATACGCGTTGTTAGCAACCAGCGGGTTTATCCTTTGTGACGTCAATCCAAGTCCTTGAGTGTGTAAACAAAGGATTGCATAAATTTTGATTGTACTTCACCGTTTCGATTAATTTATTGTGGTTTCCATTCGTTAATTTCGAATGAATTATTTTGTTTCACAAATTCTTGAAATTCATTGCTATCATCGCAAAGTATTCCAACAATGCTAATTGGATAGGACTTCGACAAGGCGGTCGATCGCGCTGAATACTGAGAAGGCTTTTACACTCTGTTTAAGGTGAACATATTGCTTATCCAATATTTAATTATTTCTCGTTAACAAGATAATTCCTATACGTACAGAAGAGGCCTCATTTGACGCAGAGCCGCTTTCCGCCTACTAAAGCGAGCTACTGAATTGTATTAGCACACAGTGAATACGGTGCTTGATAAAATCCAGTCAATAAATATACAATTCCTAGCGAACACCTGACTTAAGTGATGGTTTCTTTAACATCTAATAGAATTTCAGGGGCGACTTGATGTCGTGAAGGTCGTTTCGGACGCGAGCTGAAGGTGACCAGCGGGCGGGGCGAATCTCGCGGGTTAGGTGAATCATGCAGGCTGGGTGAAGTTGACGGGCTGAGAGATTCTCGTGGGATGGGCGAATCGTGCGGGCTGAGCGAATTTTGAAGGCTGGGTGAACGACGCTGGTTGGGGAAGTATTGCGGGCTAGACGATACCCAGTTTCCCAGGATTGGTACGACCAAGCTGACAGAGATTGGTGTTGTTTTCGCTGTTGTTTTTTGATAACTACCAGACGCATTGTTCGTGAAGTCTTGCGAGTTTGTCCAACGTAGTTTGCGTTGTTTAAGGACTGCACGGATCTAGTTTGCATAGGGACATGCACAAATTGAACAACTTACAACGGTTAATGCACATATTTATAATATTTGAGTCATAGAAGGATTGCAAATATATCTCTCCATTCAATTTCTCTACCCTGTGTATAGGAAGTGTATAAACTACAAACCTCAGTGCTCCGTAAAACATAAAACAAGAAAATCATAAAACCCTGCAATAACAAAAAGAAAAACAATCGCCATCGCAACTCAAAACAAACAACCAAAAGTTATAGTTTCTCTTTTTATCCGAATTTTTTTCTCACCTGAAGCGAGTTGAGTATAGTAAAGATATATTCAACAACCAAGGAAGGCTTGATCATAAGTAAAACCCCCAACACCCAGCTCGTACCAAGAATCGGAAACAGAAGCAAACAAGCCTTCACAGATTTCCTATCGAAACGACACAAAAATTTGACACCATGTTTAACGTGAAATGTGTCTAATAACATAACTCGAGGGGTAAATTACTCTGAAAAAGTTGTACGAAGATTTTTTGGATTAAAAAATCCCTGTAATTTTTGTTGGGATTTTGGGTTTTTTAGAGATTCTTTGAAGCATTTTCCCGCCATTTTCTTTTCCGGCGAATATTTTTTGCATATTTTTGCGATATGTGGGGGTCAAATTTTAAAAATCAAGTAGTTCTATATGAAATCTGTGGGTTCTCTATGAAATCTATGTGATTTTTTGGGATTTTTACAGATTTTTTGAAATTCTTTAAGATTTTTAGGACTTTTGCGGGATTTTGATCCTCAAAGATTTTTTGGGATTTTCAGCGAAGTGTACGAAGATTTTCAGAGTAATTTACCCCTCGCATTTTTGTACATCTGAGTACACTTCAACTGGTTAGCCGTTGTATATTGTTGTATCCTCAGCTAGTTCTGCTCCGTAATCCTTCGTTTCCAACTGTCGTGATTCATCGGCGATGCTCTCCGATCCATTGCCGGTGACTAATCAAGAAGAAAATGATTTCGAATGGACGAAAGGTTTCACTCGTCGATAAAATTCGTAGGACATCGCCTATGAAAGACGATACTTTAGGAATCCTAGATACTTTTAAGTACAAGTAGGATACATCTATGTACAGTTTTATGTGGATATGCCGTCTTTGCTCTAGATATTTATTCTGGTCGGACTGGGGAGCGAGTGCTGCTATAGAAAGATGCGCTCTGGATGGCTCCGATCGCAAAGCGCTGGTCAAAAACAACATCACATGGCCCAACGGTGTCACGATAGACTACGCGAAGAAATACGTTTACTGGATCGATTCTTTTCACAATACTGTCAGCCGTGTTGATTATGACGGGAACAACAGACAGTTAATTTTTCAAGACACCTCACTCGCCGTGTCCAAATATCATGGCTTTGACTTGGATATTATTGGAGATTCCTTGTATTGGACTGACTGGGTCGCTAATTCTATCTATGGTGTGACTATTAGCACAGGAGTTATGTTCAGGAATGTATCTATCCCTACTTCAAAGTCTATCAAAGGCGCCATGGGACTTCGGATTGTGGAAAGTTCGAGACAGCCGTCAGGTAACTTGTGTAGGATAGACAATGAAGACATTATGTATTTGGCAACTTGGTCAAAGTCTCTGTTATATCTTTTTGTTCATGCTTAAGACAAAGTCATAAGAGATATGGTTTGAAGAATTGATCAAGGTCTTCCTTCCATTTTTTTTTGTAACGTTTTGAACTTAACCAACGTGTAAGATTCGTCTGTTTTTCTTTCAGGCTCTAGCAATTGTGGTCAAAATAACGGAGACTGTGAACAGTTGTGTTTCCATAAGGTTCCATCGACATTCTCTTGCGCATGTCAATTGGGAATGCGACTAAAGGATGATGGGAAATCGTGTGAAGACGCCTTAAAAGACGGTATGCGACTATCTGAAACTTAGCTATTGCTAAACTCATTACATTTAGACTGGATAGCCAGTTATCACAAATCATGTAACTACTCTGGTTTAGTAAAATGAATGTAACTTAGCAAGAAGTTATAATTCACAATCCAACGTATCAACACTGCAGTCTAGTGTCTTCATAATACATCTCATTACTTCTCTGGTGTGGTAAAATGAATGTAACTTAATTTATAATTCACAAGCCAACGTTTCAACACTCCAGTCTAGTGCCTTCATCACACATCTTATCACTACTCTGGTTTAGTAAAATGAATGTAACTTAACAAGAAGTTATAATTCATAACCCAACGTATCAACACTCCAGTCTAGTGTCTTCATCACACATCTTGTCACTACTCTGGTTTAGTGAAATGAATGCAACTTAACAAGAAGTTATAATTCACAACCCAACGTATCAACACTCCAGTCTAGTGTCTTTCATCACACATCTTATCACTACTCTGGTTTAGTAAAATGAATGTAACTTAGCAAGAAGTTGTAATTCACAACCCAACTAGATTGTTAACAATTGCTCTCCCTCTCGTTTCTTTACAGAATTTTTGATGTTTGCCGATTCTTCGGCGGGGAAAATCTATCAACTGCCACTGGATAGCATCAACGAGAAACCGCTTGCATTACCTTTGGATGAAACAGTAAACATCAGCTCCCCAGTTGCTTTGGAATATGATCGCGTTGAAGATCGTGTATATTGGTCCGACGTCTCGCTTAATACGATAAGCCGAGTATTTCGAAATGGGACTGGATACGAGCTGTTGTTTGATGGCATAGGAAGCGCGGACGGTCTTACATTAGATCTTGCAGGGCGGAAAATATATTGGACGGATACAGCCAGTAATACGATTCAAACGTCGTTGTTTAATGGCTTGTATAGGAAAGTACTTGTTAGGAGGCATTTGGATCAGCCACGAGATATTATCATTGATGCTATTGAAGGGTGAGTTGTGTATTTTCCAGTTATAACTTAGATGATTTGAAGACTGCAGCTAAAGTCTTTCTTCATGTATACACGTTCAAGCTATGCGCTGTTGATCGTTAGGGTCTACTTTTACGAAATTTTTCAAAATTCTGAAATGTGTCCTAAACCGTTTCTAACTTTCCTGGATATTAAAAATCGTTATATTTGCGCAAAAAAGTCATTTTCAGTTAATAGAAACATATGATTTAAAAAGTTTGAAAATTTTACTATTTCGGTATAGAATTGGGCTTCAGAATCTTAAGAGACTATCCTCTATCTTTCCTCGAATTTTGTTTAAATCCCAGTTTGCCCTGGTGAAATTTTTATGTTATGAACATCAATGAACCTTTGGCTCTCTATTGATATCAAAGAAAGTTTGATTTAAGCCGATGCACAAAGAAAAAAGTACAAGATATATGTACTTCTACATTTGTTTTATTTAGATTTATGTATTGGACGGATTGGGGAACGTTTCCCAGGATCGAGCGAGCATACACGAACGGTGAATATAGAGAAACATTAGTTAATAGAACTATAAGATGGCCCAATGGACTAACCATCGATCATGTTTACAATAAATTGTACTGGGCGGACGCTTCGGAAGACAATATTGAAGTTATGAATCTTGGCACGAAAGAACGCAAAGTCGTTCTGAATAAGAAGATTCTTTTATGTAAGTGTCACTTCGTTGCATTTCTCTGGTTTAGTAAAATGAATGTAGTGTAGACCAAAACTTACGACTGCCATAAAATATTTCAATAAAGCACAAAACAATCGACACTTCGTGAATGGTAAACATTTTTCTTCTAAACGTTTCGACAAGTGTGATACATGTCAACATCATTCACTTGTCGAAACGTTTAGAATAAAGATGTTTAGCATTTACGGAGTATCTATTGTTTTGTGTTTTTTTAAAATAATTGCAAATTAGCAAGAAGTTACAATGCGCAATTCACGTACTATTAGGCGTATAGTACGTGTTTATAGTTATATTTTACGACCATATTGACGTCTAGTGCTTTGACAACTAGTTAAGAAGTTTGAATGTCTTTTCTGAAAGGTTAATCTGTTTGAAGTCTTAATCTTTTCGCTGTCACGCAAGTTCGCGTTAAGGCCATTACCCATTACGGCCGTTTTGCCCGCGCGGGCGGAGCGCACAGTTTTAAACATGCTCTTTTGTTGCTTGTCCGCTCTTGATCTCGCGTACACGCGGAGAAAGTTGAATTACTTTTAACTTTCCTGGCGTGTACGCGAGATCAAGAGCGGACAATCAACAAAAGAGCATGTTCAAATCTGTGCGCTCCGCCCGCGCGGGCAAAACGGCCGTAATGGAAAATGGCCTTTAGAAACCCATTTGTATATATAGTTTGAGATCATGGCGCGGCTAGGTGTATAATCACACACGTTATCACGACTCTTGTTTAGTAAAACGAATGTAACTTAACAAGAAGTTATAATTCACAACCCAACGTATCAACACTCCAATCTAGTGTCTTCATCGCACATCTTATCCCTACTCTGGTTTAGTAAAATGAATGTAACTTAGCAAGAAGTTAAAATTCACAACCCAACCTATCAACACTCCAATCTAGTGTCTTCATCGCACATCTTATCACTACTATGGTTTAATATGTTTAGTAACTTTTTTGCCTTTTTTTTTCAGTTACCTTTTTGTACCCATTACTTTCTCAAGTGAACCATCCCTATGGCTTGACCTTGCTTCGTGATAAGTTCTACTGGACAGACTGGCAAACTGAGTCGGTCTATAGGGCCGATATCAATACAGGGGCAAATATAATATTAATGGCTGGCAATCTTGGGAGACCTATGGATATCCATGCTTATAGCGCCATACCAAAAAATTGTAAGTACTATCGTTCAATTCTTTCTTTGAATTCTTTTGTGGTGTTGCGTCTAATGGCGTTTGACCACGGTATCCAAACGACATCTTGCGACCGAATGCTTAAAACTTGGTATTGGATGGATTAGTCATGCATTGATATGAGAAGAAGTGTTAGTCAACTAACTTTTTTTATGCTGGATAGTTCTGTCACGTCTGGGCTGTACTTCCTAGAGATACAGTATGAGTCATCTAGTATTAAGCCGGTGAAACTAGAAGAGGAAACCTAAACTAAACTATGTATATTTATGCTGGATAGTTCTATCAGTTTTATACTGTTCATCCTACAAATCGAGTGGGAGTCATCTCTTATTGGTAAGGTACCTAAGTAACGTTTTACTGTACATTACAGATACTCGAATCGAATACATGTTCACCTTTCCGTTCACCAATGCAAGTACGTTTGCATGCCATCTCGGTCTTTCCTGTCCTCCAATGGCCGACCCCCCTGAATGTCCGCCTGGATTTACCTCCGTACGGGTGAACGAAACGTGCGGGCTAAACTGTCGCGATATCGTCGGCTACACGTATCGATGTCCATGCAGAGACTGGATGTCATGCGCAGTGAAAGAAGAATATTTAGCGGGATGTATTGCCGGTGCTTATGCAAGCTTTCGAGTTAGAGAATGCAGCCAAGGTTTGTAACCGGATGAACTGGTTTTGTTCCGTTGGACGAACAGGATAGGCTAGTTTAATCAGGTTATTCTTGTTAAAACAGGATAATCAGGTGATTTGAATCGTATAAGCTGGGATTAAGGCAAAAACAGGATGTCATCTTGAATCTTATAAACTGGGATGACTAGTTTTATTTTTAGCTAAAAACAGATTGTCGAACTTAATAGCATCCAAGTCATGTCACATTCCTTTTTCAATGTGTTCGTGAACTCTTTACAGTCGTCAGGCCAGGGCGCTGTCCTACTAATACCACCTCTGGGTCTCAGACCGCGTGTGTCAATGACGAAGCTTGTCCTGGGACCGAAAAATGTTGCAACAAAACTTGTACGACGCCTGCATCAATAGGTAAGCACGCTGTCTGCGTACATGCCCCACAACGGACAAAATTATTGTGAGACAAGTTGCATGGGGGCACTGAATAATCATTGTGTATATAATCATATATATCAGGGAGTTTGAGCTTCACATTTAAAATCTACAGGAAACGACGAGGTCGTTTTTTCTTTGCAATATTTGTTTGCTTCTTATGTTTTTAGATTTTCCATTTTATTTCGAACAGTTTTATTTTAACTTTCTGTGCCAATACAGCTAGAGTTTATCTTCGTCTTAGGACCTGTTTATATGGAGGCGAGTTACCCGGCTAGGCGAGTTACTCGGCTGGACCGAGATTCCGGCTATTCTATAAAATAAGTAGTTTACCCGGCTGACTGTTTACATGGAACAACCGAGTTACTCGCCTAGCCGAGA
>JAODVM010131524.1:0-15401 GCA_025400095.1 Phenganax marumi | reverse complement strand
AGTGATCTGCTTGGCTTCATCCAATCATAGGCGCTTTCTTATGGAGTTAGCGTTCCAGATGTATTTACATTTCACTGATTATGAGGCGATAGACGCTGACGTCACGTGCTGTGAAATCACGCGTTGTGATTGGCTTAGAAGCTTTTTCAGCAGTCCATTATTTTCCGGTAGTGAACCGGCCGGTCCATTATACGGAATACAAACACAAAACAAAGGTTGAAACTATAGAAAAGAAACGGCAAAAGATAATTTCTGACGGAGAGGCGAAACAAAACAATTCAAGTGATGAACAAGGACGAACAGTCCCAGGAAAAATACTCAATAAATGAATTTTAAATATAATTTTCTGTTTTTCGGTTCACCCACATGCCTGTGTGCCAGGGTCAACGCTTGCTGTAATATGCATATCTGTTTATTTTACGTATAATACAAACTGCCATATAAAAAACTTCTTATTAACCTTGCTTGTTTGGTCTTTACAGAGAAATACCAAACCTCGGTCTTGTGTGCATACCTCGGCCCACGAGTTCGGTATGTCGAAAATGACCCGGTCTGATATTTCTCTGTAAAGACCTTGCGCTTAGTCAATAATAAGTTATCAATACTTATCAGTAGTATGAATAATTTCATAGTCAATCACGGAACCGATTTAAACGAAAGTTTCCACTTTCAGTATTGGTTTTCCGTCGGCGATCATGTCATAACAACGGAAATACATAGTTTCTATGAATAGTACTGATTATTTTCCCTCACGACTCAATAAAATTCCCTTTGCCTTGGGTGAACAAAAACTGGTGCACCACCAAACACCACTCAAACAGTCTGTCTAATTGAAATCAACTTCACGTTTCGTTAAAGATTATCTGATAACAGTGATTATAACATTCGCATCAAAATATATGGAAATATGAAAACATATTATTATTATATTTTGTCCAACTTTTTGATAAAACCCAATAATGGATTTGTTCGTAAGAATCAAAACTTTGTCAAAGAGCAGACCACAGGTGCTTGCTTAAAGGTTCGCTAAACACCTCAACGCATTTTGCTCCATTCTAATTATATCTTTTGGTAATGAAAGTTTTAGGTCTTTAAAATGTAAAATAGTGTTTTTGCTCGATGTCACCGTTAACTGGACTGTCCGTAGTTTCGGCTTAATTTAAGTTTGTATTTTCTTCATAAAATTACTTGTTTATCTTGAGGAAATGAAATGCCATAAATTCTTTGCAAAGATTCAGCCTCACAGTTTCCTTCCCAGTAAGTTGCTGAGTTCTAAAATGAACAAACACATTTGATAAGTTTCAACATGAATATAAAACAGCGGGATAAAACAATAAAGTAGCGGAAAATAGCGGATAAAACAATTTGATCCTCTCCGACTATTATCAACCAAGATAATTAGAAAAACAACGCCAAGAATTGTTCAAAGTTTAGTGCCATAAGTTCCACTGAACCAATTACAATCGGCGTCATGGGGCGCCCGACATTATTGAGCAATGAGTAGCAATGTGCTGGAAGGAATTCTAAGTTTGTTATTCTACTTTGTCTAACGCCAGACGACTTTGGTCGTCAAAAGCAGGCCCTTGTATACGACTCTAAATGCCCTTCAAAATCATTTTGCAGAAATTCTTTTAATTCTGACAAACAGTATGGCGCACTGGACCTTAGTAAGAGCAATAGATTTACATTTGCCAGTATGTCGAACATGTGGACCACGACATAGATCAATTAATGGTCCACACCTGCAACACAAAACATGATGATTAACTCCTGTTTACACAGGCCATTTTTGCTGTGGCTTTTCCCCTTTCAGTGTATGTGACATTAGAAAATCGCAGTAAGAATAGCACGTAAAAAATTATTGACTCAATCACATGTCTCAGGAGGATAAATTCGCCGACAAATTGCTGATGTGAAGAAGGCTTAAACGGTGGCGGGTGTGAACACAATATCACAGGCACAAGGATCTGTAATTTTTGTTTCCATGAAATCCAGTTCAAACAGCTCAAGTGTTTCTTACCTATAAACTGTTGTTTTAGGGGTTTTTACTTTCTCTTTGATAATTCGCACTTTGAATGGATTGTACTAAATAAATATAGAATACTTATACAGTAACAGGACCATTTATCCACCAAAGAACAAACAAAGCCAGGTTTTCCCTAGCGACGCAAGCAAATATACAGTCAATAGACTTAGGGATTGATTACAGGGAAAGATTTGACCCGACTAAGCGGGCTGATACTTCAGCCCAGTCTTGCAATAAAAATCCAAACAAAATACAGCCAGCGACCGACTACATGGCATATATTCCAACCCAGGCGAAGTCTAATTTCAGCCTCGTTTGAGACGTTGATTTTCATATGTTCGTAATTGTCGTATATACACGAAAAGTTACGATATCTCTCGAATGACAAAATATTCTATCTTCTTTAAGCCGTAAATCTTATAGAAAACTTATCTATTATCTAATAAAGATCCCTTGGAGAATAATTGCTGTTGTAAATCGGCTGTTTAGGTAGATAGCTACTCCATCTTTACGACAACTATGACGATATAAAAACCAGCTATAATGCTTGGTCTTATGTCGTACGCTTCAATTTATTTGCTTTGCCTTCCACTTCTCTTTACGTCGCAAGTGAAAACCAAGGGTCGGTTGTTCGAAAGTTGGCTAGCGCTATCCATTGGATAGTGAATTTTTCAACGTTCATAAAGTTGCACAAAAAACGTCGAAACTTTCATTTTGGTCAGCTATATAAATAATAGAGACTTTAATCTATCCATACAAGTCGTAATTTTATGTTACAACGATCAATGGGGAATTTTACGAAGGCTACAAAAAATCACTATCCAGTGGATAGCGCTATCCACCTTTCGAACAACCGGTCCCAGGCTTTTAAGCCTGTTTTCCACTAGGCGGAATTTTCCGTGCGAAAAATAAATCTACCAAGCTGATTGGCTAGCAATACATTTCGCCACGAAGCGAACCAATTACATTGCTGGGTTTATTTTCCGCGCAAAAAATTCCGCCTAGTGGAAAACGTGCTTAATAAACTCCAATGCGTCATATAATGCGCTGTGCCATTTTACTCTGTCCAAATAATTCTTTCCATTAGCGAAAACGCTAGTGAAATATAGGATTCAGGGCAGACTTTGGTAACTTACTTTGTATAAATTTAATCGTAGACATTTTGATGTGATTAATGCTATTGTAGCTACATTTCTAGAGCTAAGTTGAAAATGTGCGCCGAATGAGAAGTTTTTCAGCCTTGGATAAAAACGCAAGGTTGATCAAGTTAATAATTTGTACTTGGCATAAAGTACAATACATAAATACATGCCTACATTTACGTATTATATCTCGCTAGCCTCAACAGCAAGTAATTGGCTGGTTTCCATGAGGGACGTAAAAAAACAATTGACTATTTACAAGATGAAGACAAAGAGGAGAGAAGAACAAGAAAACTACACTAATATAATGCAAACGATCATATACAAGCACGTTTCAACTCATGCTTTGTTTTAGAAGCGATTCAAAAGAATTAAAGGATTCAGCAAATTTTCGCCTCATAAGGCAGAATCTTTCAATGCGAGGCGCCATTATATCTTAAGCACCTTTTGCCATTTTACTTTTTTGGCATAAGTGGTGTTAAATCAGTTTCTCTACTTCTGAGATTATACGTTATATCTCCCTCGTTATTGGATCGAAAACGTCTTCAAGGGGCCGTGCGGTGAGGCCATTTAGCATTTTTCAAATAAAAAGGTATTTCTCCTTTCTTCGAGAGAATGCCAACCCAGAAATTCTGAGTGTAGATCAAATGATCGAGCATCGTAAGTTATCCCAGTAATTACTCCTACTATAACTAGGAAGTACAGATTAGAACCCAATCCCTCAGAATGACCTTCTGACAAATACTGTAGTTTTTCAAACACATGACGTTTTTACCTTAAACATTTCGCACAAATCTTCAGTTTTCATTTCAAGTCTCACAAACTGTTGTTTTTCTTTCACGATACGCTTAACAATCGTCTCCAAACTAGGAAAATCGTTGCTTGACACTTGCCTGATGAACAACAAATAGAAATCTGAACAAAAATCCTACATCACTTTCATAAAAGTTAGTTTTAGGACGCAGCTTGAATTTGTACAATATGAAGTCTACATGATATAAAAGAGATGAAAAATTTGAAAACTACTGACACAGTGAAATATATATTTAACTCTCTCTAAAGCTGACACTGTCAGGACCAAATTAATTGCCGCTTTAAGGTTCTAAGAGAGGTGTATGCAACTAAACAGTCCAGTTTTTCAAACTTATATAAATTCCTGTATTAATCTCTATACACCTAGGGCCATTGATTCAGAGCTGGATTACCGAGCGATTAAAATTTAATCAGCAGTTTTAGTTTCTGTACTTTTGCATTTCTAATCGTTTCAAAATTGTGCAAATGAAGACTTCCGTTGATCGATGCCAGATTTGTAGATAGAGATGCCCAAGTCCATACACAAGCAGTAAAACCTTTCTTTTAAATTGTACTCTTTCCCAAGATTAAGCTAACCAGCTTCTAGACGATAGCCATTGTCAGTCCAGAAACAGATAAAGTACACAGACATTTCTGAACAGACAATGGCTAAATGTAATCTAATTGTTTTATATCGTAGAAAAGAATATTAAGTGAAAAAAGTTTTAGAAAATGAAAGACGTCCCAGGACAATTCAAGCAAGTAGAATAGAATTCCGTGGCTGACGTCATCTGCGTGTCTGTTCAGTAACAGATCACAGCTCTCAACCAATCAAAATGCGTAAAGTACTTTGTGTATTACATACAGTGTACAGATTCTCTACAGTCTTACTCAATCGGCACGTTGCTTCAACACAACAGCCATTCTTATAAAGTGCGGTACAAAATGTATCAGCAATGTTTAAAACTGACTTCTTTTACCAACAGTTGAAATACCACTGAGCAAATGATTGAGATGTGTCTCATCTGTGTGAAATCAACCAGTCCGATACGAGCTAGCCAGTAGTGGACGTCAAATATGAACCTTGCTAATATATACTATGGTTTCCAGACATGCACTTTGAAACAGTTTAAACTATCACCTTTCTTTTAAAAACATGTCATAATAGAATCCTTCTTCAATAGGTGGTCCGTAGCAGAGTAAGCCTCCATAATGACGCTCCATAGCTTCACCCATGATGTGGGCACTAGAATGCCAGAACACTTGTTGACCTGATGACAACAAAAGGAAACTGGTGAGATATACACCAAAGGCCAAATCTCACCATTGATCATGGATTTGGGTCGGTGTTCAAGATATGAGGTTAAAAATAGTTCAGCTAGGTTAGTTTGGCGATTCAGTGACACGTCAGTTGTCAGACTAAGGGCCTTTCATCATTGAAGGTATGGGTTTGAATCTCAGTGTGGACTAAACTTCCTCATGAGAGATGAGTTTGTCACCAACTCTGGTGAAAGTTGTAGGTTTTCTCTGGGCACTGCAGTTTTCTCCTACAGGGAATTAGTTGGCTGGGTGGGTTTGGATAAACAGATTAGGAAATTAATATCACAATTATTGTAAAGATCAATGAATAGCATAGGTCAAATATGGAAATAGACATTGCAAATACTACATAATTGCACTGATCTTTAATGTAGTTATGAATATTAGTTGTGGAGATAAACTACCAATAAAGCTCTACCACTACTACTACAAATTCATTAAGAGCAATGCATCCCAGCATACCACACCAAACCACTAAGCTAAAATTAGTTTGTATTTCAACCCAGTGAGCAGCAAATGTTTCCCCCAAGTGAATGAAACTGTTCGGCATTAGTAGCAAACATTGGCGTGCATTGCATCTTAATAGATGACTACATATATATACCTTCTTTATCGTCAAATTTCAAAAGTTCTAGTTTACAGTCACCCTCCAAAGGTCGATCTAAGTCAAACACTTCACCATCAACCTGCGAACAAACTTACAAATCAACAACATACTGAATATAATGTTACATGGAGCACTACAATGTACCACGTTTAACAGTGCCTGAGTAAGCTATAATTAGCATTAGATAAATTAAACCCAGAAAGTACCGTATGAATGTCTAATTTTTGACAAATTTACTCGTAAGAGGAAAACTGTTGTCAGTTTCTGGGAAAAGAAAATTAAACACTAAAATGTCTCTTGTTAACCCACCGACCAAAACAGCACCCTTAGCACAATGTTTTACTCTGACTGTCTAATAGCAGACTATAGGAAAATTTGTGGTACTTAATGCTTGGGTTGAAATACAACAACAAAGTGATATATACCTTAGCAATAACTGTATTATCTGCTAGTCCTTGGCTAAACAAAAAAAATACAGGATATGTCTTGAAATTTAGAAAATACACACAGCACAGACATACAGTACTAAAATTAAAGACTGATTGGATCAAGGGATAATTCTTGTATGTTATGCATGGGTTAATTGAACTAGCTGTTAATTTTTCTTTTTGACTTATGGACCTTTAACCTTTTAGACTAAATTTTAAAAAATTTTGAATTAGGAATATCTTTTACCACAGCCTGAAAGGGCATCCTGAATTTAGTAAAACTGCCAAGTTTGGTTGCAAAATGTTTTAAAGGAAAATATGGTCATGCAGAGTTGGCAAATTTTGTAGCTTTTCCAGCATGGGAAATTAAATACCCCGTTCAAGAAAAAGGGTACTAATTTCTCACACTCAATAGAAAAATATAAAAAATACGCCAACGTTGCACAACTATATTTTCCATATTTTACAACATTGCACAAGCAAACTTGGCAGTTTTACTAAATTCATGATGCTCTTTCAGGCTGTGGTAAAAGATTTTCCTAATTCAAACTTTTTAAAATTTAGTCCAAAAGGTTGAAGGTCCATTGACTGTAGATGCATGCCCATTATTAGTTATTTTAGTCTACACCAAACATCAGATAATTCACTCATGATTCTACAACATGTTGACTGGCAAAGGGAATTTGTGGAATTTCAGTAAGTCAATGCAACCTTGTAGAATATAAACTTGTCTAAAACAAAGTTTACCTTATTGAGGCAGCAACTTCATATGGTGTTGTCTTCCATGCAATACCATCAACAGCTTTCCCATCAGGCAATGTGATTTTGATGGGTTTGTTGTCAGATGCTAAAGCAGCAACTTTTGCATCATCTTCCGCCTTCAAACGATCAAACATTGCAATTCTCTCTGCCAAATACTCTGGAGGTGGATCAAGCTGCAATAAATAAAAATTACTTCAGAAAAAAGAACAATCTATGAAACTTTTGTACAGCTCAGTAGCGAACATATACTTTGCAGCAATGCGATGGACGGCAGCGCACACGACACAACTTCGATATAATGATATTTTGTCTAGCATGCACTTCTCCAGCATACGTGACAAGAGTATGACGCTTCCAAGTATAACTGTCTAGCATTAGACAGGGTAGAACTGAATAAGTAAGGGTACATTGCCCATACTAGTTTAATTCAACTGCAGGGTATGCTACTTTATTGCTTCACCTACTTCATTCTTGCACTTTCGTGGTCATTTACAGTAACAGTCAGTTGTTGATGGGTAAGGGGCCACGTCCATATTCATGTTGCCACGAATAACGTCGAATCGACGTTATAACTGGCACCCACCCACCCACCTTAGATAACATCGATCATTTTATTCAGTTATATTTGACGGCTAAACTCGTAATTATTGTACTTTAATGCATAAAATATAAACATATAACTTTCATAATAAAAACCCACTCACCCACACATGTATAACGTCGATTCGACGTTATTCGTGGCAACATGAATATGGATGTGGCCCCTAAATTATTTGACACATTAAGTCAGAGCAGTCTTACTTTCCAAAGTAAAATACATAATGCATCATACTCATACTGTTGGCTGAAGTGTTTCCTAACATGGTTGATGCAACTATGACATTCTAACAGATTGTATGTTCATTTTCGGTTTCATACCAAATAGGCCAAACTAATACTGCATTACCTAGCTCAGGGAGAGTGGTATTTGTATTCTATTTTATTTTAACCAAATATCAGTTCTTCAGTAAACGTAGTTTTATAACGCAAAACACGTGTTTAACATAAATATGTATGCTATTTAGAATATTAATTTTGGTTGTAAAGTCTGTACACGTGTCTGAATAGGAAGCAAGTTCAAAATTATCAACACCTTAACCATTTTACTGTAGAATGAAGAATATTAACGCAATACTCGTACTAATTGATTACCGTTAACTCTTTACCATCTAACTAAAGCATTACTTTCATCTTGAAAGCAGATAGAATATCAAAACAACTTTATAAACGCCTTTAACCTACTTCCAACTTGAATTCACAACATTCGTTGTTTTTTCCCTTTGACTTTTTTCCTTCCTTCGCTTTTTTCTCGGATACAATTAAATCTCCCATCTTTGCTTCAACGTTTTCCATGATTACGCGCAAAGAAACACAGCAGACGTTTGCGATAAAACGCCAAATATTTTCTTGGAATGCCAAACACTGTCGATTCAAGGCAGATCTTGTTTGTGTGGTGGAACCAGCTGGAAGTGCGCATACGCCAAATTTAGCTACTGCTGATGCAACTATTCGACCTTTGTTTCAAAAATAGTTACACCGCTGAAACTATGAAATACATGATTGCACTCCGAAATTTCTCTGTAATTTGCAAGCAACAATTTCTAAAGTTCACTCGAAAAGTACATCGAATTTACCTCCAATTTGTGACACGTCGAAGTCATTTCTTCTGCTGAATTGCGATCACAAAAACTACGACATGCCACTACGGATTTGCTTGATTTGAAAATACGATGCTGAATTTGTTTATGATGCTTGATTTTCAAAACATAACGTCGCAAATGGGGAATCTAGCAGGGACAGAAACAGTTTAAACAGTAGTTTTAAATCGTTACTGCTATTACTATAAAGTTGTTTAGTACACTGATGTGTATAAGAAAGTATGCCTTCAAGTGCTTCGAGAATTATTTAACTACAAAGCTATGCTTAATATATGAGGTGGTATAAAAGCAAGACAACGTACCATTCAAGTAAATGTTTGATTTTCATTCCAAAATAACTGTCACCAAGTCTTGAAATCCCAAAGTGCGATTACTACGATATATAGTTCTATGCTATGAAATTTCAAAAAGAATTTTAGGAGCGCGGGCTCGGGCGACGCTTACGATGAACTGGCGATGAAGATCAAAGTTTTGATGGGAAGAAAAGTATCACGACAGGTGGTAAGAGCTAAGAGCTTTCTTTGTAAAAAGTAGTAAAAGTGTGTAGTTTGGGTGTGTAGTGCTGCAAAATTAAAAACACAGCCCTTACGAAGTTTGCAAATTTTGTACATTTTTGTTTGCGTTACCGAACGTGATATCTTTTGGAGGAAAAAGTGTCAACGTTCGCTGCGTAACACAGATATATACAGATATGCGGGACTGCACTTTTTACATTTTACAACTTTTCGCGACCAACCTTTGGCTTTTTACTAATTTCACGATGCGCTTTTCAGCTGTGATGATAGACACTTTTTGTTTGCCAGATCGAAATTCAGTCTATTACGCAATGGGTCCATTCCAGTCCAGATTGGTTGGAGTATGTGAGGTCGATCACGGTCAAGTTAAAATAAAACTTGATTCGTGCACAAAACGTGAAGACATTACACAGAAATCCACCGTGATAAAAACTAGGTGGTTTGTGTTTGCATAAGAAACCTTTCCTATCCTAAAATTGTTCTAGTGGCTACTGACGAATGTTTGTCAGAATATCATTAAACAAGGGCCAGTTGTTCGAAAGTTGGATAGCGCCTTCCACTGGATGGCGAATTTTTCAACGTTCATAAAACTGGACAAAAATGTCGAAATTTTCATTTTAGTCAACGTTATAAATATTAGAGATTTTAATATATGGATATCAGTCGTAATGTTATGTTAAAACGATCACTGGAAAATTTCACGAAGACAACAAAAAATCGCTATTCACTGGATAGAGCCATCCACCTTCCAGCAACCAACCCCAGATGATTAATTTTCTGCTTGACAACTTTGCTGTCTGAAAGCACCGTTTCTTAGTACCTCTTTTAATATACCACGTATGAAAAATTTGCGTAGAGGGTCGTAGTAGAATTAACAAAACGTCATCTTTTTTGTTATGCTCAATTTACTAAGTAGATGTTTCTGGTAATGCGTCACATCTATAAGGAAGCGAGGCTAAGCAAGGACCAGCCCTGACCACTGATTTTGACATTGATTCCCGCATCACTTGGCCCCTTAGCTCATATCAATGACTTAGCCTCATTCCAATGTACTTGTGACGTAACCGAAAAATTTGGAAATTCATACCAAAACATGAAAAGATAACTGCATGGTCGCAAGCTGTTGTTCACTGTCAAAACACCGCTGGCAACACTTGTCGCTGTAATACAATTCATTCCATCGCAGCAACAGTGCCGCTAGCTGGGTTTTTTATCGCTTGTGGTAGATCATCGACACTCACAGCGACAATTTCCGACCATTTCCGACCAAACGGATAAAGCGCGGAGGAAAGCGAAGGTCGTCACGCATTCGAATTATATGTACGAGTCTTGCCCCGAAACTTCAATGCTTGTAATCGATTTATGCTATAACAGAGGGCATTAATCTTTATCCTAAGATAATTTTGTTTCTAAATAGTAAGCAGATTTCACCAGTAACTACTGCCCAAAGTTTTAAAGCGGGTAAGAGCAGTGTGAAAAACGTTGGCTCTGTTATTTACTGACCAACTTTCTAAACTGCCTGACTCACAGATAAAACTCTATATTATATTTAAAAGCAGAAAAAGGAATTTAATTTATAATTGTCTGCATCAGACTTTGGCACGAATGCAATCAATGTTAATAATGCGGTCGTTTTGCAGGGTCACCATAGAATGGTGGTCCAGAACGTTTGAGTCGAGGGCCACCCCCGCGCATGAGAGGAAATCGTGGTCTATAGTCTCGAGGTCCAAAGCTCCGAGGGCGAAAGTTTCGGGGAACGGGACCAGCGAACCGTCCCTGTGGCCTGTGACGTGGTCGAAATTGACCGCCAACTGTCGGATTAGGTCTATTTCCGTTCCTTCGTCCGAAGTCCGACAGATTTCGACGATCAGTACGGAAGCCAGAGTGCGGAGGTCGGATTCTCGTATGCCTCCCATTAGGGGGGAACATTGCTGCATCTGGATGTTCATTTTGAAATTCTAAGTGAGGACCATCATCTTGAGTAAAGTCGTGAAAACGATTTCCCTCTATTTGCTGATGTGTGTTCGCTGGTAGCTGTTCGCCACCATCAGGAAAATATACTTCCCCTGTACCTTCTATCTGGGAAGCGACAGCCCCAGAAAATCGAACTATGGTTTCATCACCAACATGCGATTCTTCCTCCGAGGTAGGGACCTCATCCAATGGTCCACCACTCATTTCCGCGGGATGAAATTCGTTTCCTCGTTCCATAGGGTGAGGTGCGTCCTGATTTAGGGGTGGTCCATTTGGATTAATTTGATGTGGGGGTTCATGGATTTCTCCCCTCATTATAGGAGGGCCATTCCGTAGTCTAGGGTGCGGTCCTTCCCTATCAATAGGTTCGTCTATATGATGAGACACGTCTCTTTCCATTGAATGCAACCTCTCTCTCATATCCATTGGGGGTCCTCTCTCCATTGAATGCAGCTCTGGTCTCATTTGCATCGGAGGATGAGCTAAATTCCCATCCATCTCGTCACCAACAGACAAACGCCGCCTTATTTTGTCTATTTGCATCAAATCCATTTCACTTCTGCGCAACTCTTCCCTAGCACCCATAGGTGAAGCAAAGTGACCCTCGTCTTGCTCAGATAGAGGACCCCTTCTGAACTCCGAGCTACCTCTCCTACCCATACCTGGAGGTCTACCATGCATTTCTATAGACGGAATCTCCTCCATAAAGGGTTCAGATCTCTGACCACGGCGACGCAGACGCGGATCTCGACTTTCAACTAGGTCATCAGAAGGCCGGATGTTCCCTACATGTTCAAAGTGTTGCCTTCGCTCCCATTCCATTGGCGGACCTTGCATCCTGGGCGATCTCAGTGCAGGCGATCGAATCTTGTGCAAGTTTTGCTCTTCCATCAGCTGCTCTTCTAGGGATTGTCTCCGAGAACCTTCATGCATGAACATACCTGGCTCATTCGGAAATCCTGGCATTCTCTCACGAGGATTAAATGGCCCTGTAGCTGTAGGAGGACGATTCTGAAACTGATCAGGAAAGAGACCAGGAAATCTCGGAGGAATGGGAGGACGTGGAAAAGATGAATCAAAACTAAACAAGGGAGCTTGATTGAAGTCCAAGCCATGCTCCGGTGTGTTGTCACCGCCAGCTCCTTCTTCATCTGTGCTTGGTCCAGAATCTTGTTTTGACCCAGGTTCCACAATGACATCACTCTCAACGGCGGTGACAGCAGTCTCAGCATTTACATTTGGCGCATACTGTTGATCTCTAGCTTCCTGCACATCATGTCCTTCAGTACTTCCTTCGTATTGACTGATTCCACTTTGACTTATTTCTCCTTGTTGTTGTGATGTATCTGCAGGAGTGCTTGAAGAAATGGATGGGCTTGAATACATGGTTCCAAGCCAATTCTGAAACGGTTTATTATGATCGGCCATATTCGAATCCCGTTCAGGAGTTCCTTCCCCAGAAGTGCCATCATTTTCCCTATGCTGGCTGATTAAATTGGCCAGTACATTCTTTGCTGTCTTCGCCTCGCAACCACCAGCAGCTGGTGCATCTCCACTGCGATCACCACTAAAAAAACTTTGGGTTGTAACAACACCATCCAGTGTGTCTGCTCCCAAAGCTCCCTCGTAGATCTCCAAGTTCAAATCGGGTGAGCCATCAGGAGAAGGTGCTGAGGTACGCGATGCAGGAGAGCTGGTTTCAGTCTCGTCAGTACTATTAATACTATCAACAGTCATTGTATAGCCGAACTGTGTGGCGCTGGCTATTTTAACAGGTACTTTTGGTTTACTAGATGGTGACGGTGTATTCGAAAACGGAGCGGTTGAAGTAGACGGTTTTGGTGTAGACTTGGAGCTGGTGTTTGAGTTAGTGTCTGACAGTTGAGGAGCAGCACTTGGCCCAGCATTATCCCCACCATTTTCCGAATCAGAATCAAGATCCATGTCAGAAACTTCAACATGGTCTACACTTGGATCAGCGACTTTTTTCTCTGCTTCATCAGTCTCTTTTCCGCCTCCTTCCATTTTATCTCCATCATTTTTACTTATCTCTTGTTCTGATTTGCTTGGAGTCCCAACAGGACTTTGATTCATCGACTCCAAAATGCCAGAAAGACCTGAGCCAAGAAACGAGGCTTTGGGAGCCGATACAGGAGCCTCCTTCTCTGCTGTCGCAAATTTTCGAATCTTGTTGTCAAGTTTTTTCTTCATGGAATGCAATCTGTTTCCAAATGAACGATAAGCCTACAGAAAGAGACAGCATTACAACAATGAATTTATACCCTTCCCTTGAAATCCCTCCCACCAACCATGTCACATACTCAATTATAAAATACACTTCGCAATAAAATTTTGTTTCCATGTGCAATTTTGGCAGCAACTTTCTCATGGTAAAGTTTGTGCTCGTGACAGAGAATATTGGGTGGCACTATAACAACATTCCTTTGGGTTAAGTACGTCCGTGTTTTGACAATTAAAAGAAGGATTCATAGAAGTATAGTGTGCATCAAAATTTCATAGACATCATGACCATCCAATTCAAATTTGAAGCCAGCCAGAAGGACATCAAAAGCTCAGAACACTACAAGACCAGCTACTGCAGTACTTCAGTGACTACAAGAATTGTAAGTGTTTTATTATCGAAGTACGTACATTAGCAATAATAGACGCTTCCTTCAGTGCAGCATTATAGTATGCATCGCCATCTTCGAGTAAACTGATCAGAACTTGACGTTGCTGACTTTCGCGCTCCAGTGATTGAACGAGATCTTCGTATTTTGTACTTGATTCCTCAAACTCTAATGAGAACCTGTTTCCACCAGCATAATCTAAAATTATCATATTTGAAAGAATTCTATTAGATATATGTCAATTAACTTTTCAATGCAATCTTAAATTGTGACTAGTGTTGGTACACACGAGCAATTGAACTCATGAAAAAACTTGTCAAGGAAGATTTGTTCGCTGTGCACATGAGCAAATAACGTGGACAAAACTTTGTCAAGGAAAAGTCGTTTGTCCAACCCAAAAGCAAGTAAACAATCTCATTAGGCTTCAAATGACCAAAACGTTTTTCTCGACTAGCATGGTGTGAAGTCTACCTTTTAATTGTTTTATTCCCTCCGAGCTAGATGCATCTAATCTCATTTGTTTCACCAATGTTTGTCGTCTTTCAGTCTCATCTTCAATCCCTTGCATTGTTGCTATGGCACTTGTCACCTTCACTGTCTAATACATTGAATTAAGAAGAGTGGAAATATAAAGGAAAACTTTAAACGTGGAATTACACAAGAGCAACCATTAGGAATAAAGAATACATATACGCGCTTCTTTACATCAAAATGTCAGGAAAAGCTCAGGTTTGTCAGAAAAATCAAAGATGCACTATGTGTACTTCGAGAGTTTTGCTTTAATCACCGGAGGCCAAAGCTGAAGCCATTGATTACTGTGTATGTATATGTTAAAATGTTTTCGTTTACAACAGTGATGCAAACTAGTTCGACTGAAACCATTTAAATTTGATGAAGCTGTGCAATAAATAATACGGTAGAAAAACATCACATGCCTAAGAATAGCTTTTGGTGCAATAGGCGTTGTTTGAAAATAAAGATAAAACTTCACGTTTCAATTGGAAACTGCCCAGGCGTCTCCGTGCAGCCTGTCCAAAGCAGAATGTGGCCTACAGGCCTGGCACTGGGACGCGCGCAGCCACGCGCCTTGTTGCTTCTGCGAGCTTTTAAAATCGCGCGCGCAAATCTCAAATTTTGCTTCTGGACGAGCGGCATAGTTTGGCTTCTCCTTCAAAATCGTGTTCCTGACCAAAAATTAGAACTTAATAGGGAATCTTCCCAGGCTTAGTCTTAGATCAAGACGAAGATTAAGTTTGATTGGCGGTGATTAACTTTCTAATGTGTACGTACATCTTGTCCGTTTAGCTATATAGCCCATAATCGTTTTTTCATTGTTTTGTGAAAGTAACGTTACTTTTTGAACATTTTTTTACCGGTAACGTTTAAATACTTCCGAGCTGAAGTATAAAACAGTCTAAGTTGTTACATTAATTTCAACAGTTTGTAATTTCATTAGTTGAACCGCGCGCGCAAAGGTAATGACGCGCGTGATCGACCGCTCGCGTTAA
>JAODVM010131414.1:0-15407 GCA_025400095.1 Phenganax marumi | reverse complement strand
GTTTTTTGACCTTACGAGCCTTCGGTACGGTTTCCGATTTCTGTGGGAGGGGTGTGTTTCCATAAGTGAGAAATATAATGAATACCTGATTTTCCTTTGCTTTTGTTTGCCTTTCTGAGAGTATGACTTTGTTTGCGTGTGAACTTGCAACATTAACTTTATTCTTTAGGCACGACTTCTATCATTTATATTCTGCTTTAAAAACAAAATGAAGTCATAGTTATACAGCCAAATACGTGATGGAATTATGATTGGAGGCAGCTTTATTCTTGTACATGCGCAAATGAGCCTGCTGCTCAGAGGCCGAGAAGTCATGTAAGGTTATGCATAAATTGCATGAACAAGATGGTCAGTAAGCGGTGTAGAAAAATTGAAAAGAATGGAAAATCAGCCGTAACTTTTTAAGAAAACGAACAATTCTCCCATTTTAACAAGGAAATATTGAGCGACTGTAGCTACTTGTACTAAAGTCGGTCTGAACCTCGGATTCTCGAGAGCGCCTCCCCGAATGTTACACTTCCTGTAATTAAAACTAGCGTACATCAACGGTAAGTGCTTTCTTGTCATCCTGCATGAGGCCGCTCGAGGCATTTAAGCTCTGAAGTTATGAAGCTATCATTTTGTGGGAAAAATAACCCTACCGCTTTTTAAGTTTTGCGATCTTCATACGCAAATTTATCATTAAAGCGACCTAATCTACACGTGAAAGCTAGTGGCAAAATGGTAAAAAAAACCTTTAATTTCCGTGTTCATAAAATGAAAGTCAATACACACTCATTAATGTCACTACAGGTCTGCTCTGAAACTCAAACAACGTTTCCTGAGTGACACAAGATTTCCTGGTCACATGTAAACTGCAAAGACTAAACTGTTTGACGAAGATATTCCGTCTACAATGTATTGAGAGCGGATGCGGTTTCGACTGCCGAAAAGGATAATTTTTGAATTTTTTTACCAAGATTCAAATCTAAGCCAAGGTTACTGGTAATTTGCAGGCCGAACCATTATACATGGCCACTATATTACCTGAACCAAAACCCTTCAAGACCAGCAGGGCCCAGGCCAATTGTTCAAAAGTTGATCTGCATGTCAAGTTAGTAGGTTCGATAAAAAGTTGTCGCTGTTTTAAATTGAGGTTTTTGACAATTGTTGGTTTCTAACTACTTTCCTACAATCTTTTTCTTGCACCAAAACGTTTCATATGATGGCTCTGTCATTTTTAACACTTCTGCCCCCCCCCCCTCTCCCCCATCCATTTGAAATTCTAACAGACATGACAGAAATATAGAAACCATGAATTGTACAGAAGTGGCGCCAGTTCAAAGAACTGGTTAAGTTTTTTACACAACCGGCCCTTCAACCACTTGACTGCATATCCTTGTACGCATGCAGAACGTCAGAAACAATATTTTTAATCTAATAAGAACAATGTTGCTTCAGTTTAAGAGCAGATTATTGAAATGAGCTCCACCTGGTCCTTGCTTATGTCTCCGATTCGAAACCGAGTCCGGGCATTATTCGTCGAGTGTTATTGCATCACAGGACCTGCCCAGACATAACAATAGAAAAAGCATGACATTTATCTGTTGTTTGGTGTGTGTGTTGTTCTAATATGGCTGCTAAGTGCAGATTCCGTGTTATGATAGAAAGAAAAGCACTTTTTGATATGTCTGTTTATGTGTGTAGCTTAAATAGCCACTTGACAATGCCACAGTGTATAATTTTGAAGCCATCACCAAACGTATAATATGGGAAATGGCTTCAAGCATAGAAAGCATAGTTAAACGCTGAGTTCTAGCAATTTATTCGAAAGCGCATGGCATATTGCACCAAAATCTTCAGTAAACAATTTACAAGCAGATTTCCATTCACTTCTTGCGACCGCTTTCTTTTGAAATGTGTCCTTTGAAGCACATCTAATGAGATACGTTCCGCTTGACAACTGATAATCTAAAAGAAAGCGATCGTATAATGTCGTGTCGACATTTCGCACAGCACACATTTCAAAAATGATCGCAAAAAGTCTATCTCGTGACATTATCCACCGAATTGAAATCCACCTTAATATCTGGTGATAAGTCTCAAAGCGCTAGCTGGCCCCGCACGTAGTCTAAACAGGAATGTCAGCTGGTAGTACTGTGGGCATTAGTTATGTGGTATAACTGGAAATTTCTTCTAAAATACGTTTGACCTTATACCACAATATATCATATAGCCTTTCAATCTAACATTTTCGAGGAAAAAATGACCCTGCTGCTCAAACCTACCTAATCTACACGTGAAAACTAGCAGGGAAATTTTTAAAAACAAACTTTCGTTTCCGTGTTCATAAAATGAGAAAGTCAACACACACCCATTTATGTCACGAGAGATCTACTCTGAAACTCAAACAACATTTCCTGAGGTGATACAAGTTTTCCTGGTCATATGTAAACTGCAAAGACTAAAGTGCTTGATGAAGATACCATCTACAATTCAATTAAATGAGCAGGTTCGGTTTCGACTGCCGAAAGGAATAATTTCTGAATTTCTTCACTGAGACTCAAATCCAAGCCAAGGTCACTGTTAACTTGCATGGATCCGAAATGGCTGCATTATATATTACCTAAGCTAAGGCCCCTCAAGGCCAGCAGGGTTCAGTCCAGTAGTTAATGGTTGCAGGTCAAATTAAAATATTCGACAAAAAGTTGTCGCTGTTTCGAAGTGAAATGTTGAACTTTTACTTCTTAACTATATTTGTTTACAAACTAAGATTTATTTTCCTACAATCTTTTCCCACAAATGTACGCCTTTTCTGGCTTTTTTGCATGCAAAGCGCTTCAAATGATAGTTCTGTTATTTTCCATAGTTGTATCCTCCCCCCGTCAATGTGAAATATTAAAAGAATGACCAACTGGTAGAGACCAAGAATTGTACAGAAGGAGTTAGTAGTTCAAAGAACTGTTTAAGATTTTTGCACAACCGGCCCTTGAACCACTTGACTGCATGTTCCATGCACGCATGCAGAACTTCAGAAACAATAGTTATAATTTAATAAGAGCAATGTTGCTTCAGTTTAAGAGCAGATTATTGAAATGAGCTCCACCGGTCCTTGCTCATGTCTCCGATTCGAAACTGAGTCGGGCATTATCCGTCGAGTGTTTTTGAATAATAGCTCAGTGGACCGGCACCGAGATGCAAAAATGCAAAATGCATGAAATTTATTTGGTTGATTGGTGTGTGTATGTGCTGATATGGCTGCTAAGTGTAGATTCCTTGTTATGACAGAAAAACAGTACTTTTTGATACGTCTATTTATGTGTATAGCTCATATGGTTACTTGATAATGCATAGCTATCACATGACGTATAAACGCCTGGAAGGGAAATAGCTTCAACCATTGATAGTATGACTAAGCGCCCAGTTCTACAAATTTGATTCGCAAGCGCATGGTATTGCACCAAATTGACCAAAAACTTTCAACAAACAATTTCATATCTGCGTATGATCTGTTGAACACATAGATGATAGTTGAACAGTCTCAAAGAGTTAGCAGGCCCTGCACGCAGTCTACACAGAATTTCGGCCACAGTGAAATTCCCCGCTTATTTAACTTGTGTCAAATTCTACATTATGTCTGGGCTTTCAGTCAATCACAGTGTCTATAACAACGAGAATAAAATGAACTGAATAATAAAAGTACAAAGCTCTTTAGCTTCCATTACTCCAGTCCTCTCAAGATTCTAATACTACTACTATACTAGATTAATTATTAGTAAAAGTGTCAGATAAAATTGCATTTTTCCACCGACGGCGTCTCCAAATCCACTTGTTGTGCACAGACAGTTAGGCAGTTTGAGTCAAAGATTGATAAGCGTTCTCCACATCTCCTCTGTCTTGTTTTAAATTAGTGTAAGTAGGAATGTTTTCGACAGGGTAATTATTTGGAGAATTCCTAGTCAATGACTGATAATTGTCCTCTTTGTTCATATCTCTTAAGTCAAGATCTTGATAAATTGAATTGTCCTTGGCTGTTGGGGTTCCAGGCTCGGATTGGGGATTCCTTTTTCTTAACCTTAACCGATGACGAAAACGCATTCCAATGTATGACAGAAGAATTCCGATGACAACACCCGACAGTAATGTCACAACAATTATATACCATTCATTGCCGCATTTGGATTGCGATGAAGTTTCTTCTGAAAAGTTCAGAAAACGCCTTTGTATAGCAGCAATACAACGAATTCGACAAACTGCTCCTTGAAGTCTGGGAATGAATTTGGGCGTAAAAATTATTAATACAAAACTCGTATAGAATTTTGTCATCGCAAAAATTGTTTGCTAAGCGTAAGTATGGAGTCAAAAAACATACAACAAAAACAGTTTGTACCAAGAAAAAAATACCTAGACAGGTTTTGTATCTATAATTTTCACCCCCAAACTCATCTCCAGTCCACGCGGACTGGTTCGTCGAAGTCATATCGAAGTGGTGTGTTTAGCAAATTGATTTAACAAAAAGTATTTCTAAGCAAAGATTTCGATTAAAAAAAACGAGGTGTACCTAACTGATTCGTCAGCAATTGAAAAAGTAAACTAGCTACAAACTATAATAATATTGTAGAGAATTACATGTTTCTGATAGAAGTCTTCAGGGTCATTGTGTGCTAGGTAGTTTTACCTGTTCCAGTTTTCGCTGGAGTAGGTGAAGTATTTTTGACTGTTGCTTCTGTTTTACCTGCAGGTGATGATATTGGAGTAGTTCCTGTAATAATATAGATATATATAGTTCCCATTTTATCAAAACACAGTCATTGTAAACCCGAATTTTATATAGGTCTTGCGGTGCAAAATCATTTCAAGTTAGTAGAAATATAATCAAGATTCGATTCGCTTATGTTTTATTTAATCGTAGATTGATTGTAGGTATTAAAAAAGCGTAGTGAACAAAATTTTCACAATGCGATCTATGGTTATTAAAACAGATTCCTAATCAAAACGCTATATCAATTATTCTTGTTGGACCAACCCCCCATAATGTAAACTCGAGAAACTTTATTATAAGCAAAGGAATTTCAATAGTTAACACAACTACATGCGGTAATTATGCGCAACCCAGCTAATGATGTATCTGTAATGACTGAGCATCACTGAGGCACTTACCATCGGGTCTCACTTTTATTTCTACTGATTCCCCATCCTTTAACGTGTAGCTCTGCGCTACACACGTATACGATCCATTGATTGATCCATCAACGTTTTTGAAAGATAATAAATTTGAAGGAGACGTAATTTCCTTGCCATCCTTAAGCCATGTATGATTTGCAGGAGGGTTTCCCCCAGTACTTTGGCACCTACATGTTATGTTATCACCTTTGTCCACTGTCATCGGAGAGAAGCAGTCTATCTCCACAGTTGGTTTCACTGAAATAAAAAAAGTGCTGCAAATGTGCTGCAAAGATTCATCATTACAAAGTCTCAGTATCAAAAATGGGTTGAAACAGCTCAAACATAACCTATACAAAGTACAAGAAAAAGATGTTTTAACCCATAGGTTGGCAATAGCGTCACTCTGACAAGTGCAATTGTCCGAGTTTAAAATAAAGTGGAGCAACAACAAAGTTGGATACACGGTGGATGCAAAAAATCATTCATCTATCAACCCATCAGTCTATCAACATATGTGAAATTAAGTTCTTTGGATGTTCGCGTGGTGATTTTGGGTATCCCTAGTGGGGGTACCTAAAACACGGAAAAATTCGGAAAAAGTGATGAAAGTTCGTCCTTAACGCTCAGTTGTGAGACTCTTGAGATGAACACGCGAGGTAGGTGCCATATTTTAGATATCCAGGAACAGTTGCATATTTATGGACCATTGAGAAGCTAATTTGTTTTTCAATGAATATTAGGTACGTTGTTAGTCATTTTATTTCCCACGAATTTGTATTGTTGGCGATTGCCTCTCTTTGTTCGTCCTAACTAAGTGGTCAAGAAGATATTTTGAAAATTATAATAAAAAATTCACAATTCACGGTACACTTCACCAAATTCACCTGCTTTCACTGGTTTCACTCACTTCTCTCATCACTAGCAACTATGCATTTTCGTAAAAGATGACGTAATGCTGCGTGATACAATTGGATACAATGAGCAAGTGCACTTCCATTGACCCATTGCCAGCCGATGGCAAGCTAAATCAGGGTAGCCAGTTCGGCTTTTTTAAAGCCGAATAACTCGAATTTTGGCTTCTTTTTAAAATGCATGGCTGGGAAAATTGTCATTTGGCTTGAAAATATTTTCTGGCTTTTTTGGCTTTTTTTAAAAGTGTGTTTGGCTTTTTTTGGCCCAGCGAATCTGGCAACCCTGAGCTAAATCGTCACAAATACAAAATACCGTGGCTGTGTCAATATTTGCCTACTCGTGCAGGTTGTGCAACCGTAAATAAGGTCCTACTTCATACGAAATAGTACTCCTTCACTGTTTGTGCAGTGATGTTTCATGTTTGTCGTACCAAAGCGTATGTATATATGGCAGTGGTCTATTCTCGTTTTATACAAGCTTATAGTTTTCACGCGCTGATGAACGCTTGTCGCTACTCGCTAAATCACTAGTGATTTCAGTTCCCTACCCCAAGTACCGGGGTACGCAAATCAGTAAAGGATTTAAGTACGGGAATACCCAACACAAGGATACCCATCTCACTGTGACAACGCCATGCACGTACAGTTGTCTGATGCATTGCATCGTATTGGCTTGAGAATACAATATAAAATTGATGCTGCCCCACAGACACTGACTGCAGTGAGTAGACAACCGGCAACTCCATTTCAGAATAGCAGCGTTATGTGTTATACAATATGTACAAAAATGACTTACTTGCAATAGAGACTGTAACCAGAGATAACCTAATATCATCAGCGAATACAGCAAACACGTATGTTCCATTGTATTTCATATCCACTTCTACTAAAACCAGTGTTGCTGGTGGTGTTACGTTGACTCGAGGTAAACTGCTAGTTTCTATGGTAATAACTCCATTTTCGGATATTCGAGCTATTCGTTCGGTTGATGAACCATCACTGCTTGTGAAAGACCAGGATCGAAAACCAACTCTAGATAGATCATCGTCAAATGTCCAGTCTATATGCACATCTTCACCAGGAGCAGCAAGTAAACTGCTACCACCAGATGGTAGATTGATTTGTCCTGGAAGAGGATCAATTCAACATGAGACATGAATTGATAGATATCATATAAATTGGAAAAGACTCATAAGTCATAACGATCAACAGAAACACCCTGGCCAAGGCACGGTGGAAATCGGCTGAACTCCGGACTCCAGTCTCTGGTAGTTTCTCTTTTTTGAGGCCCGGAAAAGATCACGTTGCGAGAACAATAGCTTGTAATACCTGCATCCTGAACTCATGTCTTCATTGTTCGCTGTTTAAATCTTAACGACGTACCTTTACATAGATGCTGCAGACCAAATAAAGTTCCAAATACAAAAACAAAATTAATCATCTTACGACAGTCAAATCTAGGAAAGACAGAAGTAGCAGATCACTTTTGGACAAATGCCCTGACACAAAATCTTATTATATGGTGCACAAACTACACAATGGAACGTGATGACTTGAAATCATTTGATTAATTTCATGCAACCACTAGTTATCATATAAACAAAAGTGCTATGACATATTGTACGCACAGTGTATATTGGTAGGCTGGGTTATATCACCAGTTTATTGATATTATTATTGCATGGCGTGACTAATATAGAGGATAGAAAACGGTTATATTATCCGTCTGGACGAATTGTGCACAACTTATCAGACCAATATCTTTTCTCGCCCAAGTTTGTCCAGACAGCTGATCCGTCTCCGATGTAAATCAAGTCAATAACTTGTGACAAATTATCCTACTTTGCTTTAGCATTCTTTGCGCACAGCCTCTGTATTCTTTCACTACGAAATGTGACATACCTGCCAAGGTGCAAATTTCCAGTCTGTACAACTGAGTATGTATTTCTTACAGTACACATTTTAAATCACTGAAACTGAAATGTTAAACCTTGACAGTCGTTATTTCCTGGTCGGGACATCGAGTTCATCTTTCAAATCTTTCTTCCGGGTCGTAAAATTCGCATCGGCTATGATATTGTGTTGGTCTTCGTCAGTTGAAGTTACAATGGTCAATATATCTTTCCAATTGTTCAAATTCTGTCTTTTCTGTTTATACTCTTGTATTAATTAGAGCAGCGAGAATATGCAGTATTATGAAGCACTTCACAAGCTACATGTAAGCTGTTGTTGTATATTCATGACCTGAATGAGTTAACATCAAATATACAACGATATTGCTGGACTATGATAAATCTTTAGTTGGTTGTGATGAGTTCATTACTTGGAGCTCACATTCATATACTAGAGTCCGTCTCACTAGAACAAGAAATCACTTTAGTATATAGTCTTCAACAAACTACAGTCAGTGCGACAAATACTACTAGTTTTGCCTGGATGTGAATGATAATTACCGAGACACCCCGGCGATATTTGCCACATAATAGTGAATGTTTCGCATGCAAGATTGCAAGCATAATGATTACATACAAAAAGCCTACTGGATCTAGAAATTGCTTTAAATATGAGAAATTTGGACAATAAATGACCCCAGGTTGCAGATAAAAATTTGCATCATTTGCAATCACAGCGCTCAAACTCTAGCCGGCTCACCATGAAAAAATGGCATTTCCAACAAGCTCGCGCCCATTGGCTGATTATCGGATTACCTCAAGGCTGAGGTTTAATAAACTTTACTAACTTGATTGAGCCTGAAATAGGTCAAGAAACGATACAACGGGCTTTGTTAAGAACCGGTTTTACTCACTGAGTGGTTTCATTCTGTACAGTCGCGGACTCAACAGCCAGTTCCCCGTGGTTCTCCTTATTTTATATTCTAAATACAAGTACCGAAATGCCTTTCGAACGTGTAATGCCAAAAAACGTCTTCAAAGCACCATGGTAAGTGTATTCAGAATACTTGTAACAAGGGAACGGGCTATTTCCTTTCCCCCGCCATGTTGTTCATAGTAGAAATCTGGTTTCGGCAAGGCAGTCAACCTAATACAATAATACGGGCATCAAGTGGAGCATTCTGACTGCTCGTTTTTCCTGTCAACCGTAACACAACGTTCGGCAAACAGTCGAATATCTGTTGTTGAGAGCAGTCTCAAGTAAACGTTAGCTGGTCCTACACGCAGACCACACAGAATTTCGGCCACAGTGAAATTCCCAGTTTATCAACTTGTATCAAAGAATTTTCTACAGTATATCTGCCTGTACGCCATTATAGTTTATGTAGGCTTTCAGTCAGTCACAATGTCTAAAAACGAGAATAAAATGTACTGAATAATAAATGTGCAAAGCTCTTTAGCTTTCCAATTACTCCTCCTCTTAAGATTCTAATACTACTACTATACTAGATTAATTATTCGCAAAAGTGTCAGATAAAATTGCATTCTTCCACCGACGGCATCTCCTAATCACTTATTAGGCACAGGCCGTTGTAGGCAGTTTAAGTCAAAGATTGATAATTGTTCTCCACATCTTCTCTGTCTTGTTTTAAATTAGCATAAGTAGGAAGGTTTTCGACAGGGTAATTATTTGGAGAATTCCCAGTCAATGACTGATAATTGTCTTCTTTATTCATATCTCTTAAATTAAGATCTTGATAAATTGAATTGTCCTTGGCTGTTGGAATTCCAGGCTTAGGTTGAGGATTCCTTTCTCTTAACCGACGGCGAAAACGCGTCACAACGTATGAAAGAAGAATTCCGATGATAATACCAGACAATAATGTCACAAAGATTATATACCATTCATTACCACTTTTCGATTCCGGACAGCTTTTTTCTGCAATGTAGGGAAAAAGCTGATATCCTTTGCTGCAGTAGCGATTGCTATAGATTTATAGTAATTTAAGAAAACCAATTTATAAAAATCTGTTTGGAATTTGAAAGCGCTGTACCAACCTGATGCAGGAGCAACAGAAAACAATTACAAACTATAATAATTTTAGAGAAAGAATGACATGTTCTTCATCGTCTGAGCGGAAACAATTAAGGTCCTTGTGCGCTATAGTTTGCTAGCTTGTATCGGTCCAAACAGCCACATAATTTTACCTGCTCCAGTATTTGTTGAAATGGGTAATGTACTTTTGGTTGTTGTTTCTGCTTTATCTGTAGGTGATGATGATTTTGGAATTGTCCCTATTTTATCAAAACACAGTTAGTATAGACCTGGCTTTTTAAAGGTGCTGCGGTGCACGCTTACATGTAAACAAATCATGCTCGACTTGGACACAAGACACTTACCCCTCACTTCTATCTTCACTGTTTCCTCATCTTTTAATGTGTGGCTTTGCGCTACACAAGTATAAATTGCACTGCTTGACCCATCAACGTTTCTCAAAGATAATACACTTGAAGGAGGTGTAATTTCCCTGCCATCTTTCAGCCATTTACGATCAGCTGGTGGGTTTCCCCCAGTACTTTTGCACATACATTCAATGTTGTCACCTTCGTCAACTGTCGTTGGAGTGGAACAATTAATCATAGCAGTTGGCCTGACTGAAATGAAAAATTGCAGCTGTAATGATTCATTACTACAATGTTATAGTATCACATATGGGTTTAAATATGGTTCAAATAGTTTAAACACAACTTCTACAACACCTAAAGTGTTTTAACCCCATTGGTTAGCGATAGTCCTAACCTGACAACTACAATTGTCCCAGGTCAACAAGACAGAGTAAAACAACAAACTAGGACACGTTAGGAAACAGTTCCACCCATCAGGGTGATTATGAAGAAAATCCATTCAATCATTTCTTGAAGTCTGCTCATACAGACAAAGATGAAGGTCTATTTTCAAATCAAATACTAAGCATGAGTCTTCTATTAACTCCAGTCACCTACATTTCAGTCAGTATTCACATGAGTCTCATTTCGAACAGGTTGAAACAAAGTTTGGGCACAGAGCATGCCAGCAGGGTAATAGGAGACCTTCTTAAGTCTCTGTCAACATTCGTGAAAATACGTTCTTTGAATGTTCACGTGGCGACTTACAAGAAATATATAATTTTGTGGAGACGCCATGTAAAATTGTGTGATGCATCACATCTTATTCAGTGGCCAATCTAGAGGGGGAGCAGGAGGTGCACCGCCCCCCACTGGATGTCTGTGGTGTAGTTTCTCGGATAATTTTGACACTTGTCGGAAAATCGAAAGATCATGAACGGCAAAGTAATACCACAAATATAACATTCATTCATATAACAAACATATTAATATTCTTTTCTCACAAAAGTAGTGTTGATTTTGATATGCTGTTTTAAAATGCAACGTATTTGATCCCGCTTTCTACGCGTTCAATTAAAGCCATGCCCATTTGACTGCGCTCTTTTGTCGGAAATTTTCAACCGTTACCCCTCCTCAAGAAATGCCTTGCTGCGCCACTGATCTTATTGGCGTAAGAATACAACGTAAAATTGATCAGCTGCCGCACAGACACTCGCTGCAGTGAGTAGACTAGCTCCACTGCACAATGTCAGCCTTACATATAAGACAAATGTACAAAAATGACTTACTTGCGATAAAGACTGCAACTGAAGATGATCTGCCAACATTTGCAATCAGAGTAAACTGGTATGTTCCATTGTATTTCATGTTCACTTTCTCTAAAACCAGGGTTGCTGGTGGTGTTACGTCTACTCGAGGCAAACTGCTATTTTCTATGATAATAGGTCCGGTGTCGATTATTCGAGCAATTCGTTCACTTGAACCATCACTGCTTATGAAAGACCACAGTCGAAAACCAACTGTAGACAGATCATCTTCAAAAGTCCACTCAATACGTACGTCCTCACCAGGAGCAGCAATTAAACTGCTACCACCAGGTGGTAGATTGATTTGTCCTGGAAGAGGGTCAATTCAACGTGTTACATAAATTGACAGATATCGTCTAAATTGGAAAAGACTCATAAGGATCAACAGAAACTCCCTGGCCAAGGCACGGTGGAAATCGGCTGAATTCCGGACTTCAGTCGCTGCTAGCCTCTTTTTTGAGGCCCAGAAAAGATCACGTTGCGAGAACAATAGCTTGCAATATCTGCATCTAGAACTCATGTCTTCATTATTCGCTGTTTAAATCTTAACAACGTACCTTTACATAGATGCTGCAGACCAAATAAAATTCCAAATACAAAAACAAAATTAATCATCTTACGATCGTCAAATCTAGGAAAGACGGAAGTAGTTTATCTCTTTTTAGCAAATGCCCTGACACAAAATCTTAAAATATGGTGCACAAAATATAGATAAACTACACAATGGAACGTGATGACTTGAAATCATTTGATTAATTTCATACAACCACTACTCATCATATAGACAAGTGCTATGGGATATTTGTACGCACCGTGTATATTAGTAGGCTGGGTTATATCACCAGTTTATTGATATTATTATTGCATGACGTGACTGATATAGAGGATAGAAAACGGTTATATTATCCGTCTGGACGAATTTTACACGAAGCATCCGACCAACTATCTTTTTTCGCACAAGTTCGTCCAGACAGCTGATTCGTCTCCGATGTAAATCAAGTCAATAACTTGCAACAAATTATCCTACTTTGCTTCAGCATTCTATAACTCAGCAAACTTAATCATCTTACGATCGTCAAATCTAGGAAAGACGGAAGTAGTTTATCTCTTTTTAGCAAATGTCCTGACACAAAATCTTAAAATATGGTGCACAAAAAATAGTTAAACCACACAATGGAACGTGACGACTTGCAATCAGTTGATTAATTTCGTATGGCATATTTGTACGCACAGTACATATTAGTAGGCTGGGCCATATATCACTAGTTTATTGATATTATTATTGCATGACGTGACTGATATAGAGGATAGAAAACGGCTATATTATCAGTCTAGACGAATTGTACACAAAGTGTCAGACCAACTGTCTTTGCTCGCAAAAGTTCGTCCAGACAGATGATCCGGCTCCGATATAAATCAAGTCAATAACTTGTGACAAATAATCCTACTTTGCTTCAGCATTCTATGCGCACAGCCTCTGAATTGCTCCACTATGAAATCTGACATACCTGCCAAGGTGCTAATCTCCAGTCTGTACAATTGAGTATGTATTTCTCACAGTACACATATAAAACTATCAAAACTTGAGGGTGGTTACTAGTATTTTCTAATCGGAGTATCGAGTTCCTGTTTCAGTTTCGTCTTCCGCGTTTCAAAACTACGGATTGGCGATGATGTTGTGTTGGTCCCACAACAAGAGATCACTATAGTATATAGTCTTCAATAAGCTACAGACTATTTCAGTTACACTAACACGACTAGCTTTGCCTCGGGTTGCGAATGACAATATCAACACAGCCCTTATTTAGTTACAAGATTCGTAATTTTTCGCATGAAAGATTGCATGCATAATGATTACATACAAAAAGCCTACTGAGCCTAAAAATTGCTCTAAATTTGAATAATTTTGACAATAAATGACCCCAGGTTGCTGATAAAACTTTACACCGTTTAGCATTAATAGCTTTTACTTTCACGAACTAGAGACCTCAAGGAGAGTGCAAAGTTTTTCAGATCTCTTCAACATTTAACCCGCTACACTCTGTTACATCCCAGCTATTTAGTGTTACCCGTGCAAGACAGTTGCGTGCGAGTCTGTCTGCTGTGTACTTCTACACCACTACAGCACAATACACTACACCGACCATGCCATACTCTGCACATCTAACCACACTACTACAGTATGCACATTATGCGGGGAAACTATTTAAATTATATGATATCGCCGTAAAGCACGTGTTCGAGGGCAATTTCAGCTAAAAACGGGGGTACGTGCTCATGGAGTTGCTTAACATTTTAATAGAAATACACACTCGAAATGCCTGTATACACCCTCCGGAAAGTTTACACTATGACTGTATGACTGACTGTATGACTGACTGATGTGAATTTTCACCACTCATCACAATTCTGCAAAGTTTCGAAGAAACTTTGCACTAAAAACGGCGTTTCCGAAAAGCTCGCGCCCATTAGCTAATTATGGATTACCTCAAGGCTGAGGTTAATAACATCCAACTTTGATAACTCGATGGAAACCGGAAAATATTTAACAAGTTGTATAACAGGGGCCATCAGACTAGTTTGCATTTTAACGAAAATTTTATAAGTAGCTAACATTTTGTCTCTAAGACTAAATGCTACAGAACCACATGAAGTTAATCATCCTACGTTGAATTGTCCGACCTGCCAATTAAAGTGATACAATACACGTGCGACTTTTTATGATAATCACACACGTGTTCGATTATCGTTTTTGACTAATCATCGGTCATTTTGGAGTGATATCGATAATCCTGGAATCTTCATTCTTATAGTGATGCGCCCCTCTGAATTAATAATTTTCCAACTATTTATGATTGCATGTGTATATTATGATATTGTAGGGCTGATGATACTAGGAAACATTAAGTTATATACATTAACAAAATTTGGAGCAACACAACAACAAATACCATAAATAGTATGAATAAATCGTATCATTTTAACACCATGCTAAAAATTACGCCCGAACAATTTTTTTTTGTTGTATTCTATTAATTTAGCTCTTTATTGTAAAACGTCTATTAGAGCCATTCTTCATGCACGGTGACTTGTCTCCAATATTCATACTGTTCTTTCCACAGTCCTAGTCCTTCACGCGAGCTCTGCATTCCCACCCTGTAAACGCATACGAGATATAAGCCAACAGTATTCAATGGTTTATACTGCTCTATTGACGCCTTACATACTGTAATTATCAAATGATTCCTTTTAACAAAATGACAAAACAAAAGCTCCGGGAATGCCGAATAGCATCATAATACAAGAATCTTGTAAGATGCAAAACGCAGTAGTCAACTGAATGAAACGAAACGACAATACATGTTCTATATAAGTTGATATATAGTTTAATCTTTCGACTGATGAAACAGAAGACTGTTCCCAACAATGCGTTGTCTGAGGCGTTGCAAGCTTTTAGGCTATAAAATTAAATTCAGTGTGGCTCGCAAGGTGCTCTTAACTATAATAGAATAAATAACGAACTTCATTATTGCAAGAAACCACGTTTCAACCATGGCGGTTGGCTTATATAGTTCTAAGCAGAACAGTTCAAAATGTTCAGTAATAATAATACCCTTAGAATAGCCGTAAAAACTTAGTAACAGGCACTATGCGTTTCGGTGCTTGCTACAAAATTTTTACGGTCAAGTGTAAGTTTAGTATTATTACTAAATATTTTGAACAGTTCTTCTTAGAACTATAGAAACCATTCACCATAGTTAAAATGC
>JAODVM010131192.1:0-15415 GCA_025400095.1 Phenganax marumi | reverse complement strand
ATCTACTTCTGCTGCCCATTTCAGAGGCGGAAATCTCGGTGGGGTGGGGGGGGGGGAGCAGCTGCCCCCCCACCTCCCGTAAAATCGGCAATTTATCGAAAATTTTAGGTTTTGTGGGAATTTTGAAGACAACGAATATACACAAATTCGAAAACAAATTGTTGAAGCGTGAGGCAATTCATACGTAAACCTGATTATCTTTAACCTATTTTTTGTTACATGCTTGCTGTTAACATATATATATATATCCCAGGACAGCGTCCATCGATCCCAATTTTTAGTGGATCGTTCTTAGAAAACGGGTAAATGACACAATGGTCAGAAAAATTGTCGGAAATTTGCGAAGCTTTGCCCCTCCACCTCCAGAACTGAATTTCCGCCCCTTGCCCACTTTACAGGCTGTATCGTACGGAAGTACGATAATTAGTAGTGGACAGATCGGCAGCATTTTCCTTGCGATAGTAACTCTTAGTTTAACATCATAAAGGCGACGTCTGTGTTGCTCTAGCTATTAAGTAGTTTACGCTCGGGCCAATCAGTCATGGATGACTCCATAGCCAGTGGCGCAAACGGAAAAACGTATTTATTTTAATCATTGATTTCTATACAACTGGATTGCTCATTCCTAATGATCGGCGGTTAAAATTTTGAAGCCACTTCCGCCATCTTGGTACTCCAAGTCCAGCGTTCGTTGCGGGTTTGGTTTGATGGTGTTTTCAATTGACCGGAAGTCTCGCTGCAGCCATCTTTGTACTCCAATTCGTCATTTCCTATTGTTTCCTATGGCTTGATTTTTGTGGCCAGATGAGCAATCCAGTTGTATAGAAAACAATGATTTTAATTGTTTCTATCACCTTTATGGAAACTTATACGCTAGCCGTGTTTGCATATTTTTAAAACTTTTGCAATCTAATTTTTCCATTAATATTTGTTCTTTGGAAAGATCAAATTGATCTCAGATAAACGGAAATGTTACCCGACTCTTTAAGTACAAATTGTACTATATGACCATTTCTAAGGTCATAGTTAGTTTGCATAGAATTGCGTTTTATCAAAGACTCTTTCAAAGTAGGTACACTGTCCCATGCTATAGCATCGAAGAACATCAGCAGATCTAGTCTCGTAGCTGGCGGCGGTTATAATTTGGGCAGCACGGTTTTGAAATTTTTGAAGTTTATCTTTCAATTGCTGATCACAGACGCCCCATATACGAAAACTGTGGTACAAGTACGCCTGAGTCATTGCTTGATCATGGGCGTACGGGTCGAAAAAAATTGGGGGTGCAGACACTTTTGCCCGAGGAAAACGGAAATTGCCCGACGTAAAAATTATCATTTATTAATTTTCGATTTAATAAGTGTGATATTTTCCCTTTAACGTTTTCTCCAAATTACAGTGTAACTCTGTCAAACTTTAACCTTAGAAAAACAGTTCATATAAAGTAAACAAAACAGTACTATCTCAATATCTTTAAAAAGTTGTCTTATAGGTTTTTCTATGATAATGATCATACCACATCAAACTGTGAAACGTACTCAACTAACATTCATATCAATTGAGACGTGAAAGCCGTGAAGACGGAAATCTATATGGATGACAAATATTGTCAAAAATTGTGAAGCCCTGTTACTGCATCTACCAAAAACGTCAATTATTTTGTCCATATCGTTTTCAATTGTCGTATTTGTATATGCTCGCTCCATAGAAACAAGTGCAATGCTACTTAGGCAGTCTTGACCCTTTGTAGAACGAAGGTATGTCTTCAGTTGGCATAGCCCACTAAACGATTGTTCTGCAGAACACGATGTGGCCGGGATGGTTGCCAAGATGCAGCAAGCTTTGTAAAAGACTGGTAGGACTGTGTGGAGGCCATTGGCATAGAGCGTGTTTACTACAGTTGATGCTCTATTCATTTCGAGTGGAACAGGGTTATCAGACAGGAAATTACGAAAAATCTGTATCTTGGCTTCCAAGATTGCACTATCCAGTGAATAGAAGGAAGAAACTGACGTGATATTTGTTGCAGATGGTTTTTGACTGCACACCACGCCAGCCAAAGCACATAAAATATCTTGATTGTTTGTTTCGAAGCGTGCTCTCATCTCGAGAAGAACTTTGTCTAAGGTCTGGTAGTAAGTGGTTACTCGATAGTGACTCTGTGGGGTTGGTTGTTGAAATGGAGTCGTACTGGATGATTCACCAATTAGAGCCTGCAACCGACGAGATCGTGCCCGATTCGTCGGGGCTGTGGCATCTTTGAAAGAAAGCCTTGTACCAGCAATTTCTTTCTTGATAGCACTTGACATAATTTGCACTCTTGACCATACCATTTGGAAACTTTCCTCATTTGGGCAGTTCTGCAACGTCTTGAACGTCGAGTCTGCGTTTTTTTTGGTGGTGATAACATCCATGTTCTTTCCTTGAAGGTACTTAGACAAACTGTCTGTATTTGACAACACAACTCTGAGGAAAACCACACCAAACACAAATTTGAAATCGCATATTGAATTTAGTATGGTATTGCTATCAGTATATGTTGTAGAATCGCGGTCGTCACAACAAGATATAAGGACATGAATAATTCTTGTCATTTGCTCGGCTACAGCTCTCACAGCCTCCCAATGGCAAAACCACCTGGTAGAACTTAAGGATTTAAGCATTAAATTGACATGGTTCTCCTCATCTTCTATCTGCACGTCCTGGAACATTCTATGATGCTTTGCACTTCCTTCAAGAAAATTCTACAGCTTCTGTATGGTACCAAGGGCATTGTGAACGGGCACGACGGAAGTCATCGAATCTTGAAGTGCAAGATTCCGTGGATGGCCATAACAGTGGACGCATATGACCAGAGGAGAAATTTCCTTCATATGCGTCGCTAATCCCTTACTAACGCCACCCATGTTAGCCACTCCGTCGAAGCATTCTCCAACGATGTGTTCTGGCCTTAACACGAGATTGTGAATTTGATTCTTCACAAGCTTGTAAAGAACTTCTCCTTCAGTTAACGGCGTTGTAAAAAAACTGACGAACGTCTCTAGAGTTTTACTCTCGAAAACATACCTCAAACATAGTGATACGTGCTCTGATTTGGAAATGTCTGGCGTCTCGTCGGCAATAATACTAAACTGGCCACTGCTTATGACATTGTTGGTAATCCTCTTTAACACCAAGGCCGATACAATTTCGATTATCTCGTTTTGAATCCTTGGAGATGTCCACTAGGCATGTGCTTTGAGCTTACTTTGAAGAGTGTTCTTTAACCATGGTAAATCTTTGCAGCGAAGGTGAAGAAGTTCAAGAAAGTTCCCTCTATTGATATCGGACACTTCCCAGATATTATTTCTGCATTCTTCATGCCCTCTAAGTGGTGTACTCTGTTGAACGTTGTGCATAAGGCATTCTACAATGATTCTTAGATACTGACGGTTACGCTCAACTTGCTCCTTGTGGGCCGTACTAAGTTGCTGTAGTACCAACGTATTGAGTGATTGGCGAACTTTAAACAATGCCCACTTCGTCATTGATCTTATGTGTTTCGCCGAATTTCCATGTTTGTTAAGCCTTTGTGGTTTTTCCAATTGCTATACACAAAAGAATGATCATCATTGAACTTCCTGCAAGGAAAGCACACACACTGATCATCATTACTTTCATAACTAAGCTGAGGATACTTAGTATACCAGTTAGGATTTAATTTTCGGGAAAATTATTCCGTCCCAAACGTTTTTGATGGGTACTCAAAAAGCATTGGTTGGTTTGGTTCATCAATATCAGCACCAGACGCCGTTGGCGATGCTTCTGGCGTTGAAACATGTGGCAATGTTTGAACCATAAAGTTCTCAGATGGATTATTGTCATCTTCATCTACATAATAGAGAGCTATTGTCGATAACTCTGTACTTGTCTCTCCGTCAGACATTTCTTCATGATCATCATTAATCATCATCACTTGTTCGGGCTTTGTTAGTTTTGTATTTTCGACCACAAACGAAGACGATTCAATTAAATTATTGTCCAATTCAGCATTTAATCTGGTTAGGGCTTCATTTTCGTTGTCAGGGATGTCCAATGTATTGATTACATTCAAAGTGGATTGAATTGAGCTTTCCTCGATAGTTTTTGTTAATATATTCTCTTCAGTAGTGCTTTTGCAACTGGTCTCACTCTCAGGGAATGGTATTTGGTTTTCACTGGTACTGACAAAAAAGCCATGCAGTTGTGACTGTGACGTTTCCACCAAAGGAGTAAACTTCATCTTCTTACCGCCATGGACATTTCTCATGTGGGTGTTAGCATGGTCTGCATTCATTTCTTTCTGACGTCCATTACTATTAATTCGGTGCATACGATAAGCTCGCTTGTGAGTTCCAGATTTAAAAAACATGACTCTCAGATTAATCGAAAAAAAACTACGCAAGGCAACAGAAAAAGGAAAAACTATTAAAATTCGCATTGTAGTCATTTTCGCTCAGGTTTATATTTGCTCAATCGCGTGATTTAATTTTGCTCACGTAGTTGAGTCTTAGTCGCGCAGCTTTTAATTCGCGCAAGATATTTTCCATGTTCATTTTTTAGTTTGTTTTTAAATTTTAATAGAACTATTAACAACTAACCATTTGTACTGACTATTTTCTATCAACAAATGCTTCAATAGACCATAATTCAATATTTGTTAAAAACTTAATCAAAATTTTATGATGTAAGCAAAATTATTAAATGAAAGCTAGATAATAGTCCAGTTACTTGTTGGTGATATGGTTAGCAAGTAGCAACTTACAATAACATCTTAGCTTTAAATGTTACCTTTATCACAGGCCTTTAACCTGTAAACTGCTCCCGGTCTGGAAACCTATATCTAGCATCAGATTTCAATGGTGAAAGTTTTGACAGACATTACAAAGAATGCTTTGCTGTTATTCAAATTCATAAAATTGGACTAATGATTTAAAATAATTATAAGCATCGAATTCGAACTTCAATGAAAGGATATCTGTTAAACGTATATACACTTGTATTCAAATGTTTAGTTGCCGGCAGCTATCACACACTCGCTACTATGAATATTCCGTAGGCCTGTCGCCTGATAAATACAAGTAAATAATAACGTGATCAATTTGTAAACTTACCATACGGATTCACATTTTTACGGCAAAAACAATCAACATTCCAACAAGAAAAAGCTATGAATTCAACAAATTCTCAACGAGAATCTCTGCGCCAGTTACCATGTATATTTTTTGTTTTAGGAGTCTTCACACTTTACAGCTATCACCGCAGCGCCACTGACAGAAATAAGCTAAATAACGTGCGCACACCATTGCGTCAGCGACACAGCAGGCCGGAGATCACATTCACATATGGTTTAGATAAAAATACCTCCTGTAGCATGTTTAAGCGGTGCGCAGATGCTTTCATCTCACACCATTATTCAAATAATAAGCAAAACTTAAGATAAGGTCAAAGATAATTTGTTCTGTGATAAGATTTTGTAATAGTTGTTTATTAAAATTTCTTTTATCTATTTGCGAAAAAAGGACCCAATATTGCCCGACTTTTGACTAGAAATTGCCCGACGTTACCACTTCAGCCCAAAATTGGGGGTGCTGCCGCACCCCCCACAGCCCCGCTTCATACGCCCATGACACCTGTGGTTTTGAATTATCTAATTTCATCACATGGTCTGTAATAGATCTACTTACATTCCCAGCTTTGATTGATCTGTTCACATCAAATATCTCCTCGCATCATCTTTGAACCAACGCTTTCCTATCTTGCTTCGCTTTGTTTTTCATGTCTCTCCATATGTGTATTTCTTGTCTTATTTCTTTTGTATTGTCTTGAAATTGTTTCAACTTTTGTGCCTCTGCCCGTCTCTCCTTTGAATTTCTTTTCAAGGACCCCACATGTTTCTTCATTAGCTTATCAATGACACCTTGCTTCTTGATTTTTTGTTGAATGTCTTTTGTGGTCTCTTTTGATGTATTTATTAGAACATCCTCTGCTTCTATTTTAACATTTAAAACTTTCTTCACTTCGTCGAGGTCCCGTGTTAGTCTCTTCTTTTGATCGGATATCATTCTTCATTGACCAATCTCAATCTCCTTTTGCCTCGTCTTTTGTTGTCGCTTGAGCTTACGTTTGTGCATAATCTGCACAACGGTAGGTTGCATGTTTGTTTTATATCGTGTTTGTTTATCAAATCTTTTACACCACTGTTTTTGTACTTTCTCTTTATAGTTACTAAATATTTTCTTATTTTTAATGTCTTCTTGAGTGAGTTGTGGTTTTGAGCTTCTATCACTTTGAAGCTTCTCTTTCATTCTTTCTAATATTGTTTTATTATTAACGGATGGGTTTTTAGAGTTCATTGCTTTCTTATCTATAGTTTTTGGGATTTTTGTAAAACAATTCATTGAGAACATTGTGCCAGTTTTAGTTGGATGCAAATGACTTTTGTTAACCATGGTGCACGTCAAGCTTTTCGCGATTTTTTGGGGTGACTTCGAGAGTGGTGATCCTCTTAATTCGTCAATCATGGTTGACTTACATTTAGTGGGCGATGTGGCCATTTTCTTGGTCTTGAGTAATCTTGTTTGAAGAGTTGCAGATGAGTGTCCAGAATCCAATGAATCTTTCAGTGTTTTCATTTATATTTATAGTAATGTTCATCGAATCAGCGTGAAGAAGATGTCATCCAACAGTTTGAAAATTAGCATAAGAAGAAAGTGATGGTGAAATTCATAGCTATTAATAGATGCAATGTACAGGCTAAATGTGGGCTGGGGTGGGGATGGTTTGTTATGTGTTATACTTATTAAAAATGATGGTCCATCAAATACCTTATCTTTGTACTTAGTTGCAGTGGATTGGAAAACAAAAGATTTGGTGATCTGTAGTCCTTTTTGCTGTTTTACACGATAGCCAGGTCCACACTTGCTATGTTGTTCCAATAAGGTTCTGTAAATTGTAAATGTAAGTTCTTTATCACAGCTAACTTTATCATCAGTTTTTCATCACGATAATAGATATTCTCTCCTTGGTTCAGTTGCATTTTGCTTTAATTTTGAAACTTGAAATGATTTGATAGCTATACTGTTGGAATGCTGTAATATTTGGCTGTGAAAACTTTAATCATTGTTGAATATAATAAGACGACCTGGGAGACGACAGTTCTGTGTTATTACAAGTAGGAACCTACATTACATAATGAAAAATAAAAACGTACATACTTAGTGGCTGTTGTAGACTAGTAGTTCTGATTTACTGAAATACTGAGTACATCAAAATTGTATATAGTGTGAATATATCCATCAAAGTCTCAAAAGTATCATAACTATAAGAGAACGAATCTTACCAATTTATCTTTACACGCAAGTGGCATAGTTAGGACTGAGCATATTGAGGTTGAATTTTCAATGGTATTTATAAATTATTCTATAAAATAAGAACAAAGCTTATCTGGTAATTAATAAATGATATGACAGCATAGAGTACCAATTACTAAAATATACTTATGATCTACTTAATTACAAGGAAGCTAATTAAGACATATTTCTTACCTGTGGTTGTAGAAGTATCTATCATGTGTCCTCAAGTATGTCAGAAGAATTAAGGCAGTAGAGACATGAGACATCTGAGTGGTACAAAAGCTTCATATTCGTATTCATGTCATACCGAGGCATTCTAAAATATATCACTGTGCTGGCATTTATATGTGTGAATGATTCTGATTGTACTACCATGTTGCAAGAGCATGAGTACTGAAAAATCAGTTTAAACATTTCAATGAGGTGACATCAGCATTGTGATCGGAGTAATAAATGCTGAGTACAATATTGGTAATTATTTGCAGCAAAGTTGTTTTGACATAGACATGATCCAATAAATTACCAGCAGATGTTAATGTAGGTTCGGTAACAATTTGGGTATACTTTAATGATCGCATTCAAGATGTAAGTGGTTGTGAATGATTCTTATTAAAATAGTTAATATTAAAGTCACCAAAGACCATGTCAATACTAGAATTAAGAAGGACATATTGCAATGCTTCTAAATATTGTGAGATGTCAGAGTTGTTTTTTCTATAGAGCAAAAGGAAAGATCGTGATTCTTGAACGCAGTATCAAGGAGTTCAAACTTTAGTGCATTTATTGAAGAGGTAGATTCAGTATTATTGATTTCCAAAGTATTTCTTGTACAGATTGCCACACTTGAGTACTTGTCTGTGATATCATCTTGACAATAAATTTTAAAAGGTTTCAAGTTTTCTGCTATTTCAATAAATAAATCATTTGGTAAAACTTGTGTTTCAGTTAATGCAGGAACATGAGAGTTGAACAATTGAGAATGAAATTTAATGTCATTAACATGTTTTCTTAAAGATCTAATATTCAAAAGACATAGGGTAAAAACTGAATTTGCTTTTTCTGTGTTTGTGTCTATGGCCAGACTAGAGTTTTGAAGTCTGTCGTATTCTTCGTTTACTTTCAGGTTCGCTTTTATGTGTTTACTTTGCATTTCTCCTAGGATGTGTAAACCTTGTAAAGACGTTGTTCTTCTTAAGCCAGTATATCTGACCATAACTGAAAGATCTTTGTTTCTTTAAGTTCATGCTGACGACAACATTGTCCAGAGTAAGACCGTGAACTTTGTAAACAGTGCATGCCCATGAAAGTGCTATTGGAAACTGTATTCTTTGGATTCTGGTGAAGATGGTTTTCCAGGTCTAACTTTAATTTTTGCAAGAATAGGTTCAATGATTACTGTTGTATTATGTAATTTTGTATTATATATTAATATTTTATTATGTTAATTTATGCATAACAGTAGATATAAAAGCTTGCTGTATTTACTTTAGTAGAGTTAGTTGATAAATGTTGTATACACACACGCCAGAATAAACATGACATGGTACCAAGAGTGAGATTTTCAAATTGGATAGAAATTAGAGAGTGTAGAGAAGTTACCTTCTAAAAACGGATAAATTAAGACAACCTCCAGAGTTGCAGTTTGTTTCAGGTGATGGTGATTTGTCTGAGCGGCAGAAAAGATGGATACAAACAGTCAATTTATATATGGATGTCTGCATGAAAGAAGCTTCAGAGAAAGAGAAATGCAGCGCTTTCGTGTACATCATTGGTCAAGATGGCAGAGATATCCACAACACATTTGAGTTTGAGATGAACGAAGTCGACAAAATAAAACCATTAATGCAAAAGTTTGAAGATTATTGCATACCAAAGCAGAATACAACAATGCAGCAATACAAGTTTAATAAACATGTGCGAAGCAAAACGGAATCAGTTGACCAATATTTTACTGAACTACGGCTTTTGGCAAAAAATTGTTGTTTTGGAGAGTTACAAGAAGAGTTAATTCGGGATAGAATAATTTGTGGCATCAAATCGGACAGACTTCAAGCTCAATTGCTTCGTGAATAAGACTTAACTCTGGACAAAGCCATTAGCATATGCAAAGCGGACGAAGAATTGCGTAAACAACTAAAAGATCTAACCAAAGATGATAGTGTCAAAGTTAACTCGGTAAAGAATAGGTTAAAAAAGGAAATAATGAAAGTAGACCAGCAAAATTTAAGAGAGAGAAACAGAAAATATCATCGGGTGGCATGGGTGCTGTGATAAAATGTGGCAAATGCAGACAAGAACATCCGAGCAAGCAATGTCCAGCATTTGGCAAAGTCTGTCATGCATGCCATAAATTGAATCACTTTGCAAAGTGTTGTCGCACAAGAAAAGTACATGGAATTGATCAAAGCCAGGTGGATCCGGATAATTTATTTGTGGGAACGATTCGCAAGAAACCGAAACAGTCAAAGAAAACAGAAGTGATGGAAGATGAGTGTTTCATAACTATAGATGTTCTTGGAACACCGATCAAGTTTAAAGTGGACACTGGATCACAAGCGAACATAATTCCCATGTCGATCTATAGTAAGCTGGAAGGACCCAAGGAACCAATCCGAACAGCAACGACCTCATTGAGAAGTTATACTGGAGATAAACTTAAAGTTATTGGCAAATGCACATTGAAATGTATGAACAAAGCACTGAACTTCTTTGTGAGTGAAATGGAACAGTATCCTATACTTGGTTTTCAAGCGTCGCAAGAACTCGACATAATCAAGGTGGTGATGGCCACTAATCAAGAGGAAGATTTAAAGGAGAAGTATTCAGAGATATTCCAAGGCTTGGAGTGCCTGAAAGAGCCATATCACATTGAACTGGATCCGAAGGTATCACCTGTAGTAAATCCAGTGAGGAAAGTTCCTGTGGCAATAAAACATTGTTTGAAGCATGAGCTAGAAGAAATGGAGAAGTGAGGAGTTATTAGGAGAGTGGATAGACCGACTGAATGGGTCAACTCAATTGGAATAGTGGAGAAACCAGGTACGGGGAGATTACGAATATGCCTGGATCCGAAGCATCTAAATGAAGTGATTAAGAGGGAACATTTCCAATTACCAACTGTAGAAGATATAGCATCTTGGGTATCTGGAGCAAAAGTGTTTACCAAACTAGACGCAAAACAGGGATATTGGCAGATACCACTGGATGAGCCAAGCCAACTCCTAACAACGTTTGGTACACCTTTTGGAAGATTTTGTTTCATGAGAATGCCTTTCGGCATTAAATTAGCTAAACATTTTGTGCATGCGTTAATATATATATTCTATATCTTAAATAAAATTATATATAAAATCCCTTGACTAAAGTTTGTTCTTGTTACCATGCGCGTAACATTCTATAGTGAATGATGACTTTTTTTTACTCCTTCAATTCAATTATTGTCTTTTATTCTTACTCTATCAAAATCAAAGTCGACGTTCACATCTTCATCAAATAAGTCTAAATCTGTATTTTCATGATCATAATTGAGTATCAAGTCTTCAAGATCTTGATCTTGTTCTTCTTCAAATTCCTAACCATTTGACGAATACTTTATCCTTTTTCCTTCTGACTATTTTTTCTATTTTGTATTCACATTCTCTCAGGTTTTTCTCATCAACAGCAGAGAGTTCTGGTTCATAAAATTTTCCGTAAATAGGTTCATCTTCTACACTATCAACAAGTTCTCATACATGTTGGGGTCTCCACGAAAAAAAACTTTGGTTTGAAGAGTTCTTTTGAGAAATCAGCTTCATATCCTTTTCCACATGTGTTTTTATATTTACTGACTGTAACAAGATCACCAATTTTAAATTTAGGTAGTGGAAAACTCTCCAGTCCAATCCCCATAAAGCGTCATCCAAACTTGATCTTGGTTGGACTCATTTACATTAGCAATGGTTGAATGTTTTGAATCGTTGTAATTATTGATAAGTTATTCTAAAACATTTAGCGAATGATAAGTTCCTTACAAATAAAAATATTTCCACGTCATGGTTTTTAAAGTTCTGTTGAGTCTTTCAACAATAGCTGCTTTTCTTTCAAAGTTTGTAGAAAAATAAGGAATACCATGATCATTTAACAAATTCTTCACACCCATGTTGTAAAACTGTTTCCCATCATCAAACCGAACGTTATTAGGGAAAACTCCAAATCCAGTTTTACACTGTTCAAGGCATTTTTCCACTGCTGTTGTCATATTTTTTGTGTCTTCTATAAACAGAAACAGCAAAACCATAACGACTTACGACTTCCACTGCTGTGAAAATCCAAGTGTAGCTTTTATTTTTGTCTTGTAATCATGGCTATGAGATCCATTTGTAATTGATCTGTGAGGGAATTTACATAAGTCTTACTAAATTTATGTCTTCTCACAGCACATTTATATTTTGAATATGTATCTTGTGTGTTGAGTCAATCTTTGATTTATTGCTTTGAATAATGCGTTTGCCATGGTGAATGGCGATTATAATTTGAGTAGTTCTGATCAAAACAGTTTGAACATAGAGAACCTAAATGACACTGTGCATTTCGGCAGACAACTCATCAGGTGTCAAAAACTGCTAAGTAAATGTGGTGATGTTTGAGACCTATATTTATACTAGCTGTTAGTGTGATGATACCATTACTTGCAGGAGTGCTGAATCATCAAAATAGAGATAATTCAAAAACAAATTGTTTCTGAGTGATACACCACAACAAAATCTCTCTTTTACTAATCTTTGATTTGTTTTTTAGTCACTGGTAAATCTTGTTTGATTGCTTTTTGATAGAATTGTTCTACAGATTGGTATCCTGTTTTTGGATCATAATATAAATTTTGTAATTCTTGTTCAACGTGGAATTTATCCATTTATTTAACTTCGTTGCGCTTCGCTTCGTTATTGAATATAAAGTTCTAATAATATAGATCCAATAGGAATTTTTCCAATATTGATGCTGACATCAAACACAATTTTATTCCTTAATCCATTCTATAATGGAAGTTCACTTTCGATGCTCTAAAATGGGTTACAGATCCAGATAAACTTTGCGCTGTCGTAATAGGAAGACTTGATATTGTAGAACTAAGTTCTCCTTCCTCATTAAAATTATAATTTTTGTTGACTAAATCACAATTTATTTTAACATATTGTAGTTCTAAATTAATATTAGCTTCATATTTTGATTCAATCCACCTGTTTGCAGGTATTTCTTGATTCTCCCTAAATCCAAAAAGTTGACCAAATCTTTAAAGTGTGAGTTTGTTGTTTTTAGAGTAAATTTTTACTTCATCAGGGGTCTTTTGAATAGAGATGTCTTCTTCAGCTAGTTTTTCCTTAAGTTCATCAAAAGTCCAATAGCCATGACCAAAACGAATCTTTTTGGACCCACTCATCATGTTGTCGTTGTCATCGGATATATTTCTAAGATTCAAAAAATGGAAGCTGTTTTGAGATACATTTTCGAGCCAGATATTGTTTCTATATTTTTACTATGGACAATTTCTCGGTGTAAACTGTCTATACATACAGTTAGGTTGAATGTCATTTATTTAACAAGATTTTTAAATTCCACTCTAGTAGATAGAAAAGGGTACCTTGTACAACATCCCATTCTGATGATGACTTCAAGCAAGTCTAGGCATGAACACACGTCCATTCTGATGATGTCATCAAGCAAGTCTGGGTATGAACGCACGTCCATTCTGATGATGTCATCAAGCAAGTGTGGGCATGGACACACCATTCTGATGATGTCATCAAACAAGTCTGTACAGTGTATGTGCATGCGTGATGACCCGTGTTTTTGTTGATGTTTAAAATTAATCAATTTATATTGTTTTTTTATATAATAAAAGGAGACATGCAAGTATATTCTAAAGATGCTTTCGATCCTGAAAAAGTTACAGACCATTGTTATAGTTGCTTAGGTAAAGACTTTGATTTTTGTAAAAATTATAAAGTATGTAAAAGTTGTTTTAATGGAATGAAAATACTAAAATTTGATTTTAGCTTTTCAGATATACATACAGTTACTACAAGACATAAATATGAATATTGACTTTCCAAAAGATGAATTTGTTGATTCTGTTATTGTTATTAAAAGTACTTTAATGCCAAATGAATGGAAAAAAATAATTAAAATTTTACGTAAAGATATAAATAGAAGAATTGGCCTATTAAGAGCAAATGGTATAGAATATGATAGTACAATTATGAATTATATTAATAAAACTAAGACTGATTATAAACAACAACAACAATATACCAAACAAACTAAAAAAATTATTGACATCAACGATGAAAAAAAAAATAGAAACGGTATTATAGACTTATTAGCTTTTAATACGAGTAGTGGATCTCGCAAAATGGCTGAATTATTTTATATGGAAATGACTGGACAAATTCCTCAAAAGAGGCGTTGTGATAGACCTTTTGATGAAAGTGATACTATGTTTTTTAAAGAAAAGGATAATAAATTATTAATTGAAGAAATTAGAAGAAATTTTGAAAAATTTGCTTCTGGTCTACGTAAGCTAAATATAATAAAATAAATAGAAAAATTAGCATATAATAAATGGAACCGTTACAAGAACAACTTCTAAAATTATCAGCTGCAAAAGAAATCGAGTACTCTGAAACTTATATCAAAAAAGGATCGGAAAAAACTCTTGAAAATATTTACCAAGACTATCAACGTGAACAAATGAATGAAACAAACAAAATGTTGACAGACGCTATCATTGGAAAATTTTCACATCTTATGCTTCATTTGGAAATGATAGACGACTCTACTGAAATGGGAAAAGAACTAGCAGATAATAAACCATTTAGAAAAGATGTAAAATTAATTCTTGAATACATCACTCCATATATTCCACTTATTGGAGTTTTATCTGAAGGTATTGTTGTTGGTAAACATGTTATAAATAAAAACGTAAATTCAACATTAAATAAAGAAGAACAATGTCAAACACAAACTCAATCACCAACCAAACCTGACCAGACAGAGACCTAGGAATTTTATCAAAATTGTCGAACAGGTCAAAAGAGTTTAAACCTCCTGAAACAAACAGTGATTCATTAAACATGATTATTGCTGGGAGTACATGTTGTGGCAAAACTTATTATTTACTTAATTTATTAGAGCAAGATTACATAGGCTATTTTGACTATATTTTTCTAATATGTCCAACTTACGAATGGAATAAACCTTATAAAAATTGGCAACATGACAAAGACGACAATTTCATTGTTGTAAATTGTGGACACTAACATGTTGAATCATTTTTGAAAAAATTGTAGGATTTGCAAAAGGAAAAAACTCACTAATTATTCTTGATGATTGTGCATCTGGGAAATATGTAAACAATGGAACATCTGAACTTGTAAATTTAGCATTTTCAGCAAGATCTTTCAGCGACGGTCTTACTACCATTGTTATTACTCAACAACTAACATTGACTGCTAAACCTTATCGAGGAAATATTTCTAGGCTAGTTTCATTTTACAATCCTTGTGAAAAAGATATGAACACCATTTTTGATGATTACCTAGGTGACATTGCCAAAGATGAAAAATGTGACATTCTTAGCAAACTAAAAATGTTAAATTTTCAAAATTAGACATATCATTAAGACATCCATATTATTATTCAGTTGGTTAGTTCGATGATGATGTCATCAAAGACTTTTAAATCGCTTAATAGTTTAATTTCATCAGATTCTGAAAACTCTCCAGTTCTCAAAATCATAATGATTTGATGACAAACCTTTTGATGATTTGTACTTGCAAATTTATATTGCTGTACTCATTTTGACATGTTGCTTTTATTAAGCCAAGCTGTGATAAATGTGCCAACTCCAGCAATGACCAAAGTCAATGGATTAACCAAACTAGTTCCAGCTCCAACAGCCATCAAAAGAATACCTGTAATTTGTAGTGATACTTTAAGGAGGCTCCCTACAGTTGTGATGACATTTCGAGTATCTTCAAATTGAACGGTTATCCCCTTTGATTGCGCAT
>JAODVM010131081.1:0-15415 GCA_025400095.1 Phenganax marumi | reverse complement strand
CGTTTCAATCGCCTGAGTTTCTGGGAGCACTACGACTGTAGTGCTCCCAGAAACTCAGGCGATTGAAACGCCGCTCGCCAGTTGATAGATGTGACGGGTCCAGGTGCTGGAACGTCACCCGAGACAGCCGACGGAGAAGCTATTGGTTCAATGAGAAGAAACGCCATTACAAACTTGAGTGTACCAACTCCGTCAGAAGCTTTAACGACCTCGCAGCAACGTAGCTCTGTGGCTTTACCAGGTATAGTTAACGCTTCTTCTTTGATTTATGATTTATTTATGATTTATTTAGCTTCGCCAACTTACGCGGGCTCACAACAAGGTCCACAACAGCATAAGCCAGTTACTGTTGGCCCTTTTTAACCAACCCACCCTGTTAACTTACCATGTGGGAGGAAACCGGAATACGTGGAAAACTCCACGACTTCCGGCAGAGCACAAACTTTATTTTTTTCACATGAAGACTTAATATTTGGAGTCATCTTGAGATAGTTCCTCACTGAGAATCGAACTCACGACCTCAGAGGTGCAAGGCAAGTAGGGTAGCCACTTCGACACCGTTAAGGTGGTGGGTTATGTTGTCCCAGAATCATTCTCTCAACCCTAACTTTCAGCAAACTCCAGCTTTGAAATACCCATTTCCTCTTGTCAAGTGCCGAAAAGACCTTTTGTTTAAGTCCAAATCGTGCCCCAATAAATCAAAAATTGGAGACGAATCGAAATATTTGGCCCACAAATATACGCTGAACTGCCTGATTTAGTCCCACAAAGTTTGGATGAGCACTCTCGGACACTGCCAGCTTCTCAATCGTAGATACGTCTATAGTACCAGCATCTAAACATGCCCGTGGCAAGAAAACTACGCTTAATGTTCTATTATCTACTTTTAGGGGGTCGTGCCTGGTTTCATTATGATGCGCTATTAGTTGAGAAGCCGAAGTCACTAATTTGCTTGATTTAAGTAACATACGAACTGACTTGTACAATTTCCATACGTCAGCAATAAATCGTGAATCTGATGCGCCACTAATAGTCCTTAATTCTGGTTGTCTTTCAACCAAAACGCTTGTATTAGTCCTAAAGCTACCTATAGATTTCACCACGCCTGTAACGTCCCTGTTTATAACTTTATGGCGAATTTTATCGCCGGGTCTCACATAGCCCGCACGAAAAGCGATGTAACCTCAAGCAGCCGCCCGAAAACGATCGCCGTCGCTCCAGATCAAGATCTAATCGCTTAAAACCATTTTCCACTACGGCTGTTTTGGCCGCGCGGGTGCAGCGCGCGGTTTTGAACATGCTCTGTTGTTGCTTCTCCGCTCTTGATCTCGTGTACACGAGGAGAAAGTTGAATTACTTTTAACTTTCCTGGTGTGCACGCGAGACCAAGCGCGGACAGACAACCACAGAGCATGTTCAAAAGTGTGCGCTCCGTCCGTGCGGCCAAAACGACCGTAGTGGAAAATGGCAATTTACATTTAGTCTTTCCCTCCCCTTCGTCTTGTCCATCAATTTCATTTTTTTCATGAAACCCAGTTAAATTTGTCCAGTCACTTGAGGGCTCGTGCGCCAATTTCCCTATCATCGTGGCTTGCTCTTACTGATTCATCTTTACAGAGTTAGAGTAAACTATATGTAGTGTCAGGTGTCCGCGACGGCCTTAGAATTGGTTTTCATCCTAACTTACATAGCGTTTTTTATGTTTATTTCAATGATTTTCCCGCAAACTACCACTGAACAAGTTCGATTAGGCTCCCACGACAAAGTTCACACCTTCCTGAATTTTTTGAACAAACTAGAGTATTTTAGAGTAATTTTAGACTTTTCTCATTAGATTTCTTTCATTAAGACTTGTACTTTTGACAAGAAACAGATTGTCGGAACACTTCGCCTTTTTCTCACCCATCGAAAGTTTATATCTTTGACGACAGCGGGAAAACATGGACTGCAAGAACTAGTACAAACGGTATTGCGGATTTGCAGATGAAGATGTACTGGTGGTCGAGACTCGCGAACACCTCCATTACCCATATAAGTGAGACAAACATTTTCCACGTTTCTGTGCAATTATGAAAACACGCGTTGGAGTTTGGGAGAACAAGCAGTTTATCGATAAATAGCAAGACTTTTCGCTGCATTTCTAACCAATCAGAAAAGCTTTATCGTTCCAGCCAGGCTGTTCGTTGCTAAAATTTCCTTTGGGGAAACAGCTTAGCTTTCACGTGGCTGTTCTTGCTCGCTGTGTCAGTTACGACACAACGTAATAGCCTGCCGGCAGACCGAACTTCAACAAATTAGTCTACCGGCAGGCTGGAAAATTCTTACCGCGGTGGAAAAACTTTGCTGCATGGTTGTACAGCCTGTCCGACGAGTGAGACCGCTCACGGCTCACATAGTCCAAAAAACGTTGAGATTTTAAACCCGCGAAAAATGTTGTGACTTAAATGCTTTAGTCTATGACTCCAAAGTTGGAGTGCTACAAATTATTACGTACTAGTTAAAGTACGAGCAACAGATCAACACGGGTACTTTACAATGATGATTGCGAAGTACTAGGCATTGTAAATTCGATACAGATTTTCCAGGAATTGGGGAAATTTATTTACAGCATGTTGAAAATTATTGTAGGGGTGCAGCAAAGCTCTGGGGAAAAGTATGCTAATGTAAATCCATTTTTACTAGAGGGTCGGCCTACTCCACGGATTATTGTTCAGGGTGGTGCGTTTTCTGCAGGCCGAAATGGTCTAAAAGATGAGTTCTTTGAAGGAATAAAGGAAGCTACCAAAGAAGGATACAGAGTTCTTCAACAGGTATGTATTCTGATAATTTACATCAGGAAGAATATCGAGAAACAGATTTTCTAGCTAAGCTATTCTATTCTGTGTTTCGGCTGCAATCAGCGTAGAGCTCTAGCTAGCATTCCTGAAATTATTCAGGATTACTTGGGACATCGGCTGGTGGTCTGCAGACCCACATATTTATTTCCACGTTCGTTGTTGTTCGTGGAAAGAAAGGTCTGGGCCGCAGACCGGCGGGGATGACCATTAACAACTCGACAAATTGATTACGGTTCTTTTGGGAAACAGAATGGAACTGCTGTTGATGCTGTCGAAGCTGCTGTTCGTGTATTGGAAAATCATGTTTGTTTCAATGCTGGTCGCGGCGTATTTTACACGATTCTCGCGCCGGAAAATAAGGGAAATGACGGAAATGATCGTCTAGTGCAATGTGATGCAATGATTATGGATGGCGACACCTTGAATACAGGTACCGACAATTTTGTTCTATCATTGCAGGCTGCTAACAATTTGCAACAACGAGTTACTATACATCTTGCCCAAATCGATGCGTTGAGAAGTATTGCCCAATATACCAAGCTTATATTTGAATATACTGCAGCGGTGGTGCATGGTAGAAAACTGATTGGCATGCGAACTGGTAGAACCAACAATATTTGTATCAAAACATTTTATAGCTAACTACCCCAAAAATTTTGAACTGATCCGATCGGGTTTCTCGAAACCGGAGTCACACTTCAAGTGCACTCTGAACTGCATAACTTTGTAGTGTTTCTGTGACTTTGTAAGAGAAACATGGAAGCGAAATAGCTCGGTAAACAGTGCCAGTTCAAAGCTTGTTCGAAGCGTGTTTAGCTTAAACGGTGGATAAGTTCAAAATCGATAGATAGATAGATAGATAGTTTAGTTAATAAATGCCTGCTTGCAGCAAAATGGCTGAATTGCCAGGGGTTAAAAATACAAATATACTTACAATCTGTACAATATGTTTAAAATAGCAAATCATACAAAAGAAAGAAAACAGGTTCAGGTCCTATTAAAACAGCTAGCGCTAGACACCATAAAAGAGTTTTTAAAACGGTCCGTCCTGCATAAAGGTTCGTGAAGGATCTGAAATTTCTCAATTAGTCTTGTAGGTTTTGCAAAACAATTAAAATTGTGTGGCACAAGATTGTATAGTGAACTCCCGGGATTAGACATTCACTTTCGTAAAGAAATTGCCACATAATTGTTGTCTTTGCTCGAAAAGAGTCTTAATGCCTGCCAGTTCGAGGGCATTTTTGTAAGGTATATCGTGTCCAAAAACGATCTTCATTGCACGTTTTTGAATACGTTCCAAGCCGTTGCTAAATAAGCGGGGAGGCTGTAATGGAAGACTTCACACGCGTACAGTAGGTACACGCTGTATAGAATCTAACATGGTCATCCGGAGGAATTTTTGCACGTTTCAACTGCGATAGAAAGTACAGTCTCTTTGGCGCTTTCTTGACCATGTTATCAAAGTGGGTATTCCATTTCAGGTGTTCTTACAGCGTTAATTCTAGGAGCTTAAACGTAGTGACTAGTGCTATAGGGTTGGTGCGTCCTAAAAGGCGGTAGTGGCTCTTGAAAAGGTAATCCTCATTTCTTTGCATTTTTTGCGTTGAGCTGGAATTTATTTGTTTCTGACCGCTCAATGACTTCTTCCACCAGCAACTGTGCCGAACTTGGTGTACATCTGTGAATAATCTCATAACCGGTGGTATCGTCCACATTTTTAACCACTCCGTTTGACTACATGATCTTGAGGTCTGCTGACCATAAATCATATTCATGTTTTTCTTGAACAACGAATTTGAAAGCTTTTTAATTGAATAAAATAGTCATGTAGTTACCAATAGTTTTATTGCGTGAAATTTGACTTGGCAGTTTTAAAAGATGAGTGGGAATGTTTTCTAATCCTGACTTATCCATGCACCGATTAAGCCAAAAAGGCTTCGAACAAGCTCCTGCAGCTTAAAGGATGTGAGCCTAAAGATCAGCCTTATGGGCGGCACTTTCTGAAAAAGATGCGGCTTGAAAGTTGTCAGGCGAGAAACTGACTTTCTATAGCCATTCAGATTCATCTAGGACAAAATGTCCTTACATCCAATATTGAATACTAAACACGACAGTTTAGTTGTCCCTCTTTAAGCAACAAAACCCGACTAGATTATAAAACAAGAAACTTGTTCTTCAGGTGCCGTGATGACTGTACGCGACTTTTTACATCCCGTCTCGCTTGCCAGAAAAGTCATGGACGAACCACGTCATTGTGCTTTAAGTGGGGAAGGAGCAAAAAAATTTGCCGAAATTATGAAATTTCCCATCTTGGATAATCCAGATGAACTTATAGTGGAGGGAAAGGCTCTGGGAATAAAACAAACAAAACTAGAAGACTTTATAAAATATCATTACAAGAAAGAGGCAATTGAAGAAGACAAGAAGTTCAGCACGTCGACTGCAGTTGCTATTGACGCCAAAGGGCGCATGGCGTGTGCTGCATCCACAGGTAATCTAATAGAAAAGTAAACTTATAAAGTAGCAGAAACACAAAATCGGTGACTTGCAATCCACAATAATAAAAAATGACGTCTTGTCGATTTTAATGGACTCTTTTGTGGTCCAAAATCTTTAAAACTACGAGCCAGTTGACAACAGTCAATAATTTCATGCATCTTTGTCTGCCTTTAACAAGAAAATCAGGATTCTAATACTTCTTTTTGGGCATTTTATAAAGGTATACTCTGACGGCATGTAAAGAGGTTATGCTTGTTCTTATCAAAATGCTTTCAAAGTATTATTATATAAGTTGCAGACTCATGATAGCGAATCATTATACAAAACTTCACTGCAATATGTCGTGTTTGTGGCTGCCCAGCGTTTAGAACACTTCTTATAAACTTTACATAGTAATATTAATGAAGTGTAATAGTGATTTGAGAATCGGAGTTCCTAACACAGAACATAGGTACAATATGAATTGGTAGGCTATCTTTAAAAATTGCCATTAACTTTAACATAACCCAATTGAATGGGTAGTATATACGCAGTATATACGCTTACTAGCTATTAATTGCGACAAAAATTCTCCGCCATGTCCTAATCAGTGGTCCTAATCAGGTTTTCTCATTGTAAGCATTTTGTCACTAGTTTAATTAAAGATTGTATATCATTACATTTCTACTAAAGGTGGGATACCAGGATCACTAAAAGGCCGCATCGGTGACACACCGCTGGTTGGCTGCGGAGGTTACGCGAATGAGTTTGGTGCAGCAACATCAACAGGAATTGGCGAGCAAATCATTAAAGTGACTTTGGCAAGAGAAGTTGTTCATAACATTGAAAGAGGACAAAATGCACAGGTATAGGAGATTTTACACTATAATCATTACTTTAAATTGCCTTCTGTGATAAAAAAGCTGTTGGGTAGCGTTCCAAGTTGCAAGGCTTCCTTTTTTATCCGTCTTAATATAAAATTGGAACCAGAAAGTTTTCTTGGTATTTTGAGGTCTGGGTTGGTATGGACTCCAAACATGAAAATAACTTTCTTTCCGTTCTCATTCTTCGTATCATTCATTTTACTTTATGCGAACATTAAACTGAACGGAGTTTTGGATTGTAGAGCCTTGACATTTTGAAAAAATCAAGTACGAATGTATGTCGCGTATTTGTGTGTCATCAGGGGTTTTTCATCAATAGAGACCTTAAGATGGCGTTTTTTTGCAACCCGCAAGATATCACGTGACCTGTCTCTTGCGTTCCGTTTGCGCTTTGAAGTTAACGTTTAAACGTCAGGGAGTGCTTACAGACGTAAGCTATTTACGGCAGAGTTTTTTGGGTACTTAACCATTTGTAGCCTACAGATTTTTTCATTAACATTATAAGACTATTAATTTCGTATTTTTGCAGCCCTAATGAAAGTTTTCTTGGCAAATTTTGACCTATAAGTAGGAGGGAAGGAGGATGTGGAAAACAAACTTATCGCCCTGCTATATAACCATAACATTGTCCTTTACTGAATGTGCTAGAGATATTTGTGTACATAGCTTTAACAACAGTCAAAATAAACGTAATTTTAGGCCTTAATTGAAATTTTCTTTCCAGAACACGACTCCATTTTGATGGCCAAGAGTTGCCTAAGATATTTTGTATTTTTTTATTCAATATACTTCAGTCGTAGGCCTGTTTTTTACTAGGCGGAATTTTTCGAGCGAAAAATAGATCTAGCAAACGTGATTGGCTAGCAAAATAATTTCCCGCGAAAAAGTCCAAAGCAAGCCAATCATGTCGCTAGATTTATTTTTCGCTCGAACAAATTCGCGTAGTGGAAAACCGCCTTAATTTAATCACCTAATTATACTTCCCGCAAAGAAAAAACGGCTGACTTCAAACTGCAGTTTGCGGTTTGCCGTAAACGTAAATCTTAAGGTCTCTAATGTCTCAGACGACTTCAACGGCTGAAAAGAGCTGGTTGTCTGGCAGAAATTTGGCAGACGTGTTTAACGTCTAAATGACTTAAACTTTTATTATGTGCGTCTCTAAAAGATGCCCTAAGCAGATGGATTTCGTTCATATGATAATCTATAGAATGTATGTTACTCAGCGCGAGAGGTTTATTCGTCTAGACTTTAATGCTGTTTTCTAGTATAGTGTATGTACCCCTGATACCCTCATTTCCACAATAGCCATTATTGTCACGAATAGCCTTCTGTGTATTAATGTTCTGTTACAGCCAATACTTTGACTTAGTTTTATCATCTTTGCATCTTCACTATCGGATTTTGTTTCATTGGTGAATTAGGAAGCCGCGGAAAACGCTTTAAGAAGAATGGCAACTAGGGTCAATGATGGGGTAGGAGGTGTAATTGCGATTGATAAAAATGGAAATTTTGGGAAAGCTTTCAATACTGCAGTCATGATTTGGGCGACTGCCAAGGATAACACGTTGGAATTTGGCATGGAGCAAAATGAAGTGAACACAGAACAACTCATGGGTGATTAGTACTATGATTAGTATTATGATGATTAGTATTCAAGTACGTATTACTATTTGAATAATTTATATTCAAGGATTCATCAGCATTTTATCTAATTCATGTATTCAAGTACAATCTTTTGCTAGTATAATTTATAGCACTTTTAGACAACGACGGTTAAACGCGGCGAACACTTTCCATATAAGTTATAATTGTGTCGCAAGAGCGTTGCAAATTTTGCAAAGCTTAACATACTGCTTGCGCGAAAGGTATTTTAATAGTTTAAGGCAAAATATTAATTTATGCACTCCAGCGCTTGTCAATACGAACGTAATTCATAAGCATTCACCTAACTGAATCATCAAGCTTTTAAATCATGTCAGTCAGCACGAATCAGTGATATCACTGTAAATGTAATAGTTACACCGGTTTATTTCATTAAATATAAACATTGCAGTTCGCAGGCGTAGTTTCTCAAAGTGTTCATTGTTATATCTTTCGTGGGAGCTACAGTAGTGTCAGGCTGTCAGCGCCTACTCATACTACTCAAAAGTTGACGTAACGTTTGAATAGATTCACACAAACCAAACAAACACGATTTTTTTACAAAAACAGTTTTGGGTTAGGGTAAAATGTGGAAAAGGAATTGCGGAATTACGGACCGACGGGAAAAGGGTAAAATGCGGAAAAAGAGTAAAATGCGGAAAAGGGGTAAAATGCATACTTGCAAATACTTGTAAATTTTTGGCCGTACGCCCATGAATGTGTTTACGCCAAAATTATACTGCCATGAGTTTTTAGTTTAATATCTGTACTTCAGTTTACCACACTATATATTCTAACAGTGAAAGCCAGCATAAAAGAATCAGTAGGGGGTATGAACCACTCGTCTTTACTTTTTGACAATTAAACCCTCTCTAAAACCACATCAGGTTGATACATGAAAGTGTTTTCAAAGTTCGGTAAAATGTTACTTTCAGCTTTCTAAATAAAATGAATAATGGAGATAAGACATGATAAGTACTGTTACCTTACTTGCAAAAATTTTGCTTTTTGACCATATATAAACTGTTTCATTTTCAGGAATTAAGCTGTTTAAAACTCTAAGCCGAAAAGAATTATTTTTATCACAGGCATGGCCAGAAATTTGGGATAAGGGGGAGCTTGTGGAATCTCGTGGAGAGGCAAAAATTTATAGCTATAGGCTATTTTAAAGGCTATGCTACTTCTGCCTGATTTCTTAGTCCGTTTTCATTATGCAAAAACCACGTCAGCTTGCAGTCAAAACTCAGTGGTTCTTTTATGCAAGGTTTTACTGTATTACTACAATTCATTGGTTTTAAATTTTGTAGATTGTTTGCACCGTTTTTACTAAATTTTGCGCTCCTAAAAAAGACTGAGCAACAACTAATAGTTTTACTGTTTTAGTACGTGCATTAAAATGTTAGTATTTCCCTAAACAACTTGTTCAGGTATGTGATTGAAAATTTGTTAGAATTACCATCGTGGTGAAAATGGTCATTTTCATGTAATAACACGCGTTAGATTCAGATAACTGCTGCGTTATTTTGCTGCTTATTACATCAAATGTACTTTCACGTCTGGTTAAGGGAGCTGTATATTTTTAAATGTCTCAATCTTATATGCTTACACATAATTAAGAGATGCAAGTATGCATTTTACCCTTTTCCCGTCATTTCCGCAATTCCGTTTCCACATTTTACCCTAACCCAACAGTTTTCCGGCGAAAATGTTGAGTTTCCGATCATAAAGATCGTTCCGAACAAAATCTCTTTTTTTTCACAATAGAGTAATGTGTATCGTCACAAAAAGCCATAACCAATGAACTAGTGTCCAGCTATTTATCGTAAGACTCTGTTGGTTTACTGAATTCACTGAACCAGGCAAATATGCTTTTCTCACAAAATACTGCCTTTACTGCAAGAAGATCGATTTTCTCATCATAAAGATGTGAGAGTCGTATTCATAGACATATAGGCATACGAACCACACGTGGTGGAGGCTACTGCAGTCCCGCTTCCAATTCCAAAACAACCCGCATTTCTTGAGGAAATCTATCTATTGTTTCTCGAGCATGGACATTGGACAACGATACTGTAGGCGTAGTCCATCGTCACTGGCACATCAGTATGGTAGAAACAGATAATCACACCAATTTTCTGCAGAAAAATCTACACTGCCGAAGAGTGCATGGTGCCCCGTTTCAAGAAAGCACATTTGAGAAACACGTTGTGTAATTGTCAAATTCGGATGACCAAACAAATAACCAACATAAATACCGATTGGAGTGTCTGTGTCAAACTTTCAATTTTCCTAGAACATGTTTTTATGACCTGATTATGAGTTTTTTTGAGCAAATATATCAATTGGTAATGTTTAGGAGAACTTTGGGAAAGCTTGAGACACAATTAGGGGATTTTGAGAAATGTACTGGTAAAGAGACTTAATTGGTTAAATTTTTTGCTCAAATAACCATTATCTGCAAAAAATAAAAAGTTTTGAAACTTCTCAAAACATTTTTTGTTGGCTGAAAATGACTTTTTTTGTGCAAAAATACCGATTGGCAGTGTCTGGGTGAAATTTTCAATTTTCCTAAAACATGTTTTCATGACCTGATTATGAGTTATTCGTGCAAAATATCAATTGGTGATGTTTAAGAGAAGTTTGGGACAGCTCGAGACACAATTAGGGGGATTTTGAGAATTTTCTTGAGAAAGAGACCTAATTGATTAAATTTTTTCCCAAATACCCAAAACATATATACCGATTGGCGTGTCTGTGTCAAATTTTCAATTTTCCTTCCACTAAAAACGATTTTATTTCAGCTTCCATCAGGGGAGCATTTTCCTTGTTACATTTTGGTTTCATATGTTTCATGGTAAGTCAAACAAATATAAAAATCTGCAAAGTTTTGAACTGAATCCTAATTTCATAAATAGAAAGAAATAAACTAATGCTCATTTTAAAATGACTAACAGCTGCTTTCCACCATAATCATACGTTACATACTCTTTGTGCCTATACAGCAACTTTTGCAACGACTTTGCCGTAAAAAATTAAATGAAAAAGAAAAAATTACACATGAAGAAAAGCAAAAAAATACCTGTATGGTGCCCAAATATACTGCAGTTATTGGAGTGCCCAGCTACATTTCCAGCATTGATCGGATCTGGTCTATCGACGCCTGATTCACAGTAATAACCACCATAGCACTGAGAAGTTGGCTCAATAGAGTTCAATTCACTACAGTAATAACCACCATCACAGGGCTCGCATTCCAAATCTTTGCTGAGACCAGTTTTGTTACTGTATGACCCTTTGGGACATGGTTTCCAGTTGAGACCAGTTCCTTGAAAAGAAGATATATCTTGTAATGAGGGAATCAAACAATTACATTTTTTTTTACCAAATTAGCTATCACTGCTTGGTGATAAAAAGGTAAACAGAAACGACTCTTTGACTGACATTCACCTTTAGCCTTGAAGTAGTCACAACTAATGTATGAGAGACATGGAATTTGGCACTGCATGATAATAACATTGTCTAATTGCAATGGAGCCTTGGAATATAGACACGTGCAAGAAATAAAGACTATTCACCAAAAAATTAATGCAGAGTACCAATAGGCACTATTCGCCACTAAACACATTTGAAAACATTTTGCATTATGTGTAAGGTTTAATTTCTTCAAGATGTGCAATATCGTGTACCTGCTGGGCAGTAGTAGCCTCTTGGGCAGAGGTGGTATCCTGACTGTGGTTCTCCAGTGCTGACATTATTAGGTATACAGTAATATCTCTCAGGACATTGCTTACAGGTTGAAGATCGCGTCGTATTTGTGAATGAGCCTGACGGACAGTCTCTTGGAGTTTTGCTTCCTATGAATTAGATGAAAATTCACCACAAAGTTAGCAGAATTGCATACTTTTGGAATGAATACAAAGATATCATGTAAATTAAAGAGGATTTTGAATCCCTCATGAGTGTATATTCCAGCTGTACAAATGCAGAATATTGATGCAACTAGCAATGTAGTTAAGCATGATGATGTGCACATTAAAGTTAGCTTTCATTCAACACCTTATCATCTCAGTTTAAACTTGATTGGTTGAGGCATTTTTTCACAAATTATAAAACATAAACTTCAACTTATACAAACTAATGACAGCTTCGTATAACATTTCTAAATTCTTTGATAGCACAATGTTGGTTCTACAGCGTAGAAAGAGAGAAACACAATTTATTTAACCTTCAGGACAGTGAAATCCTATCGGACAATCGACTTCTTCCATCTCCTTTGACCCCAGGGGGCAATAATACCCAGCTTTACATTTTCCTGTTGGAAAGCTTAGTCCTTCTGAGTCACAAAAGTAGCCAGGAGTACAGTCAATGCACTGAGATTTCATCCACAAACCAGTGTTGTTTGAAGCCGTTCCTTTTGGGCAAAGCATGGGTAAAGAGCTACCAGATGGACAATAGCTCCCTTGTGGACATTGTTTTTGTCTGGAGGATGTCGAAGACGGTGGACAATAGTAGCCTTGCTGGCATAGTGCTGTCTCATTTGTCCATCCTGGATATTTGCAATAGTAACCTTCTGTGCAAGGAGTGCATAAAGAAGAGCTCTGCAAACCTGAGAAAACACTGGTAGTTTTAATTTTGAGCACGAAAGTACAGCACACCTAAGGAAGTAGACGTAAATAGTAGGTTCTACTGCACTCGGGTAATTTAAACGCCCCCCTCCCCTACAAATTTGAGGTATTTTCAGCAATTTTACTAAAAGCTACTATCAGAAGACATCCGAAAATAGGATAGGGAAGCTTATTAGTAGTATTTTAAAAAATTTCCAAGATTTAAAAAAGGGGCGGAGCTTATTATGCAAATGAGGTACCAAATTCCAAGAAAAACCCTTAAATTTCAGGAAAAATAAAGAATCACCTGTCAATCATTTATGAAAATGAGCTGTGACATCAGCAAACTCATAAATAATTAATGAGCTAGGGGAGTGCTTATTTGAGGTGTTCATCATCAACCTCATTAAATATTCAAAATGGCAGATATGTCCAACTTTGCCTGGTGATGTCATTTTTATTTTTAGAAATATCTACCTTTTAAAAATACCTACTTATATCCTAAAATCAAATCCGTAAAAATCACCATCGAAGGTGTCCCTAGTAGTGTGTATAATCAAGGACTACAAAAAGAATATTTATTTTGTGAAGCAAAACGATTTTTCAAACATGAGGAATCTACTATTAATATGAGGAATTTCTACAAAGATAAATTTGCCTTGGTGGTGGATCTACGTTCTGTGAAAGATAACGAAGTCGTGGGATCTGGTAAAAAATAGTGAATACGCAAAATGAAGTCCTATTGGAAATTAAGAAAAAAGCAACGAGTGCAAATGTGACCTGTAAAATCTTTGTGGTGAGTGATGGACTCATGAATTTTAAAAATAAACTTATTGAAGAAGTGCATTATTAAAAAAATCTTTTATTTTCCAGCGAAATAAAATTTTGCTTATATTAAATAAATGAGTGAACTAACAAAAATTGAGCAAGTTGAACAAACTAAAGAAAACAATCAAGTTACTACAAAACAAGATAAACCCAAAGATCCAAAACATGATGAAGCTGGGAAAGACTTGCAGACATGTCCAAAGCAGCAAAGGAAGCAAGAAAATTACGGTCGAAGCAAGAGGAACAAAAACAAGAGTCTGATTCTACAAATTCGTGGATTCTTAAAACAACGATGATTATCATTTCATTACTAGGAGTCGGAGCATTTTGTTGCTTCAATTATAAACCTGCAAAACCAGAAATATAAAAAAACGAACAAAGTGAGCCCAAACAAGAACCTGAAATACAAGAAGAACAAAAACTACAAGCAGAGCGAGGACCAGAAACATCAGATTTCAAATTAGACACTTTGACTAGAACAAACTTTATATTTTCCTTAAAACAAATGACAACTAATCCACAAGAAAAAGAATATATCAATCAAGTTTATGATGCAGCCCTATTAACACTTTCAGCTGTTGGAGTTTCCATGTTAAGTAAAACAGCTTTAGGAGAACCTCTTGGCACACCTCAATCCATGGTTGGAACGTTAAAATTGGCTAGAGCAGTGATGGCTGGATCGATTATTGTGAAATATCTCGAAGACAAGAAAATCTTTCCGGAAAAAAATTAGTAAATAAATGGCATCAGTAGCAGCAGCAGGTTTATTCAATGCATTTGATTTTGCAGGTGCAGAATTTTTGTTCAGCCATTTTAATAAATCGGGATATGAAGGTGAAACAAAAAGACATAATCTTTCTATGGAACAACTCAATCGAGACAAAGGAAAATTTTATGAGCAAGAAACTTTAAGAAAAAAATGAAATAGCTCGTTATAGAGAAGAACTTCGTGATGCAAATCAAAGTATCAATGAAGGAAATAAAGCCTTGGACCAACATAAACGTATATTAGATGAAAAAGCACAAGCAAATTCACAAAAACCACGATTTGAAGATTATTACCAACCGTCTAATGAAATGCAGGGATATCTTGAAATGACGAAAGGCATGATGGGACTTGCTGGGGGATGGATGTTTGGAAAAGCCACGAGTGTTATAATATAATTAATTAATTTTTGGATTGCTCATTCTTTTTTTAAAAATTCTTATCAGGGTTTTGTTATTTTCAAAAAAAACAAAATTTTAATATATTTTTTACTGAGTCAGCGCTTTTTGTAATAATAATTTACACTAATTTGAAAATTGACACTGTTTTTTCAACATGTTTTATAATTTAGTTTTATAATGTCCTACTGATAATGTATGAATTCCATCATCGAAAATGATCTTTTATCATCTCTAAAATCTAGAGCAATTTTATCCACCGCCTCTGAGTATAGTACATGTTTTCTAGATCTTATAACATTCATACTTCTTGTTTGAGCTTCGCTTGTGAATAAACATTCTTTATAATCCTCAAAATTAAGGGTTTTATCCTTCACACTTCTCTTTAAACTTTTACATTTCGTTTCTTCATGGTTGGACTCTCTTTAGTAAGAATATAACTTCGACCTTAGTCCTACAAATTCTATGATTTCTTGTCCTCCTGTTTCATCTTCAAATAATCCTGGCTTCGTTTTATTTTTGCCTGTGTGAATTCCAGATTTATGTTCTTTTGGATAATTCGATGTGTCGAATAAGTTTTCGACATCAGGAGAAACATCTTTATAAAAATCATCTGTTTCAATTTCATACCTAAGAGAATCTGTATCTGTAAATAGTAATTTTGCTGACTCAGCATATTTCGGTTTGATGTAACGATAGAGAAAATTACACATGAGGGATTTTGAAATATCTAAAATACTCATGCCTAAATAGATGGGTTTATCCAGCATAAGTTTAGTTTTATGTAAATGAATGGCTGCTAAATTTTCAGAAAATATGGTGAAACCTTTATACAGTCGAACCTGTATATAACGGCCTTGCATTAAGCGGCCACTCTGTATTAGGTGGACACGCTTCAAAGTCCCAATCTTTTTCCTGTAGAATTACTATATTTGTCACCTTTATTAAGCGGCCACCTGTATTAAGCGGCCGCGGCCAC
>JAODVM010131080.1:0-33682 GCA_025400095.1 Phenganax marumi | reverse complement strand
TCGCAGGTCAACCTACTCGATCACATACTCTAAGAGGAGAAAAATCGCATCGAAAATCGCCCGTGTGAACTGGCCTTTATACAGAAAACACATTGCTACATAAACTCCACACTACATCTACGTAAACAAGACTTGTAATTTGTGTGTGCACCGACCAAAAAGTTGTGTTATCATGTAAATACGTACGATAGATGAATTCCACAAACTCCTTTTGCACAACAACAGCAGATGGTAATCAAATACATTTGTTTGTAAAAAAAAAATCAGGTTAATCGTTGTACGGGAATCTAAGATCAATTGTATGTGTAACTCACACAAGAAAGCTTGAATGATCAAATTTGACGAATATGTAACCCAGAGAGGAGACATGATCTGCTAAAAATAGCTTTCTGATCTTTTCAATTGTAAACGTTTGAAGTGAAAGGCCCTTTGATGTACAAAGGTTATTCTATTATTAAGCATGCCCAAGTAAACTAAAGTGATTAAGAGGGATAAAACAAGATCAACGAGTTTAATTAAGTTAATTGCATTTCACACTTGCAAGTATATTGGAGGAACATAATCATCTCTATGAAAGTGAACAAGGCGCGTGCAACCAGCAGCAATCAAAGATTTGGGTACGTCTGTTCCAAAGCCCTATCGCAAATTCTTGGGCATTATGCATATTCCCACGTTAAATTTCTGTCGGATATCACAACGGAAGTTAAGGCTATTACGAAGTACTGTACCCTTGCATTACATGCCGGAAAACATCACAGTGCTTATAATATATGTCATAATTGACAAGTTATGTAAGTGCGCTGTATGCACTTTGATTAGATTTCCTATCCTACATTTTCTCTTGTTCGTTTTTCACACAAACAAAGCTTTATTCCGAAAATAGAAATCTCTAACATCAGTGGACTTGTCTCATAAATCCAAACATGTTCTTTGTCTAAGATATCTACAATTTTGCAACTCATTCCATGATATATCTTCTGCAAAAGTAGACAATGTTCCAGTGTTATCATTTTTGCGCTCTCTAGTTGACGATCTCGACTTTTGCTTATGTAGCGGAGCGAGTTGGATTGGAGGTAAAAGTTTCCAAAGTGGAGACCGTTCACTTTTCGTTAGGCTATCATTATCACCTGATTTCTCATCCGTCGTCACACTTTTCTCCTTAAAGCGATACAGATTGCCAGAAATGGACTTAGAACGAGTGAATCGTTTGTGTTGCTGACTTCCTCTGAACGAAGTACGAATACTTGAGCAACTCACACTTAGCCTCCTTGATCTCAATCGCGTGTCACCATCGATTGCCTCGGTTTCAGTGGGCGCTTCATTCTCATCAGGTTTCAACGCACATATGGACATATGTAGAGTCAACAGTTTCTTCTTCTTGTGCAACAAGTCCGTGTGTTCATTAGCACGAAGACGTTCGAGCGATTGGTGTTTTTTTTCAAGTTTCAACTGTTCGCATTTGTTCTTGACGACAAAAGCGTTTCTGAATTCGCTTGAAAAATTATGGCGTCTCTCTTCGATTCTTCCACGAAGCATAATGGCAGTCTAGAAAACAACTCGAATCAAACGTTTCCGACCCGAGATCGTAAGAATCTTTAATGTCCTAGCCTCACTCTTCACTGCAATTGATCTACTAATCCAATCCTCCAAGTACAACTTCAAGAGGCAAGAATTTTCTTCTCACAACATACGTCGTATTAGCTAGAGACCCGTTTGCAGAGCAAAAACTTGTGCCTCTGTACTCCTGAAGGAATCTGGCCTCTTGACTTGATCTCTTCCTTAAATTGTTATGGCTAGTTATCTTGCAACCACTTAAATTACAAAACCGCTCCAAGCCAATTCACTAGTGTAAACAATTTTCTTCTCAAAGTAAAGTTCATTCAGAACCTTGGCACAAAAGCAGTAACCTTTAGTTGTGCCTTTTTGAACGAATGTTCACCGTAGCTTTTACGCTCTGTTCTATATCATTCAATATTGACGCTCAATGCATTTCCATGCTGTCAGTACTACTCGATACGGTCTCTAATCAATTACAATTCACTCGTTTACACCCCGTCAACGTTTTGATTCGTGCTACCTTCCTGCTCTCCTGCTCCGCCTTGCTAATCCAATCGATAAAGGTTCTGCCATGCAATCACGTGCAATGAGTGAATGATCACGAGATTCACGACGCTGTCTTTTCGGACACCCTAGTCCATGAAGAAATGTTCCAATTCATTAGCAATTTGTTTCTTCTGTTTGTCCCTTGTCAAAACAACGTAATATGAGAACATCTGGAATATTTTGATAAGCGTCCGAACCAATTTGTACAATGTACACATACATCCACACACCCTTTTGTTAAAATTCACTATCGCGGCAACTCAATGTAACGCATTCTTAAATATCATGGGTGAAACGGTGAAAATCATCAACCGAATGATGTAGAGTGTAGATGGTATAGAAAAACTTAAGTTATATGGATATACATAGCAATACCTACTAAACTGTGGACAAGACAAAAAAAAGGGAGAGAAAAGAAAGAATCCTACGTGTCCTTATCTATAAGAGTACCGATGAAATGCGTCCTGTTTGATGCATGATTTCATGAAAACATGTGTCCGAAAAAAGACGTACAATTTGTCTTTGCTTCTTTGCTTTATATTTTCATAAAGACGAGCTAATTGTTTTTCATTATAAATACAAGCAGGTACTTTAAATATCATTATCATAAGGAAAGGTGTTTGGGTGAAGATGAAAAACAAACATGAAGCCGTGAATTGTTTGTTTGAAATAGATTGCTGATCGCTATCGGCATTATGCTTCTGCCACCCAAAAGTGATCAGTTTCATGTCTCTCGCAAAGACATGTACAGTGCAGAAGAGTGTAGAAAAAAGTGGGCTACAGCACTTGAACTGAAGTAGTGGAATAGTGATTCAGAGGAACGTGAATTGCTTGTATCGGTGCACATCACAAGCCCGGTTTACACTGTGCCAACCAACCCGAATTCCACCCAGATTAACTTCTACCAGGCTTAGCTTCATAAGTGGACTCACAGTATAACTCGAGATACACGTACTTACACTTGAAAAAACAAGCCCAGGTTAAATTTAACCTGGGTGGAACCACGGTTAGTTTGGGGAGTGTAAATAGGGATCCATATACTGGTAAGATCAATGTAAGATTACGAAGAGGTTACTCCAGAATGATAAAAATTGTGTGAAGTAGCCAGTTCCTCCACGCGTGTAAAATTACCCGCATCGTATACAAAGAGATTGCATTGTTTCCGGCCAACTTCTCGAATTTCAAATAAGGAATCTTCAAGAATATCAGCCTCAAGAAACTAGTATGTAAACCATTGTATCATATGAAGCCATGTCATACAAATTGTCTCCAAATGGCTGAGGAGGAATACGAAATCACGGCGATACAAACTAAAGAAAAACAAGAAGCATCAAATTCTAAGACGAACGCGAAAGCTATAGCGGCGGAAGTAGACAAGAGTGATAATCTGACAGACAACACGAAGGTTGGTAAAACAAAGCATTTCATCAAAATAGTGTGTGTCGGCGACTATTCTGGCGGTTGGAGTAAAGGAGTTTATATAGAAGATTATCTAAGCTCGGATGTCAAAGAGAACCCTACGAATTTGCCTGTTATTGGATTTAATTTAAGCTTCAAACTGCTGCATGTTGAACACGTCGACGAACCAATTCATCTTCAATTGTGGAATATAAGCGAAATAGAAAGACGAGAGTCTGACAAAACGATTCCTTATTACAAAGGCAGTCATGGTGCAGTGATATTTTGGAGTGCGATGAGCGACTCCATCGAAAGTGCTATAAAATGGAAACACCGTATTATGGAGACACTGAAATGTGACATACCAATCGTGTTAATAGTAGATAATGTTTTCAAGACCCCAGTAAAATGGATTGGTCCGAAACAGGTGATGAATTCCAAGGAAGAAATGGATAGCTTTTGCACGGAAAACGGCTTTACCAAGTGGTTTGAAATGCTTGAACGCGTTGGTGGTGAAGGCAGCACTTTTGGACAAGCAATATCCATTCTTGTTGAAAAAATTATGAGCGGGAAGAAATGTCGATAATAAATGAATAAATAGGCGCAGTACAATTGGGTTATCTATTATTAACATTTTTTCATATAGGCTGTCCACTCGTGAAAATATGCCATAAAGCAATCAACACACCATGTCTGTTGTAAAAACGATCGACTGAATTCTACAGTATATTCCTAAAAAGTATCTACAGATTGCTATGACTCACACTGACACGGCAGCCAAGAAACAAAATTTCAACCAATATCTTCCCCCCTTTTTTCTTGCATCAAAATTCAGCAAAAGTGACTTCGAAGAAATTTCTTCGAACAAGCCTTTTTGTTGTACTTTGAGCTCATTCTGAGTAATTATTCAAATTTCTTTCCTCTTTGTATAACTTAAGTCAACCCTCTTTCTCTACTTTGTCTCCTTCGTAAAGACTGTCTTCATTTATCTCCTCCTGAGTTTCTTCAACTAAAGCATTCTCAGTCAATGGCAAGGACTCGTGCAAGTAGCTCAAGCCTCCTCCCTCAGCAAAATCTGCCACAATCTGACCGTGTCCTCTGAGGACCCATCGTGTAGTTAGAAGTCCCTCAACCCCCACAGGTCCCCGAGCATGAATGCGGCCCGTACTGATTCCAACCTCAGCACCTTGTATAGAAACGATTGAAAAATACATTAATTGTACACAATACTCAGAACAGTCGACCTTTCGAAAGATGGAAAGTATTATGTCGTGAACTATATACAACTACAGTGTAACATTATTGAACAGTACTTTCACAAAACGCTGTTTTGACAACAAATATGTGGTGAACAAACTGTATATGTTTGCTAGCATTACTAGATACTGAATACTATACGCTAGAAATTCACACAACGAAACCCAAGAAACATAGTGTTTCACGGCTAGCTATTCTACAAAACAATTGAAAGCCTGCACATAGTCTACTAGCTGTTTTCTTTCGTCTTTTTCTTGTCTTTCAGTTAGGCCCATATATCTCAAGAGTACTCAAATAATCCATGCTCTTTATCAACCCTTGCCTAACACATTGTGCCTTGCCCTTTTCCACAATATTCCCTCTATTTTTTGCAATGTTTTCCCTTGCTTTTTTATCATTTTGCCGGCTTCTTTCATAAATTTGATTCGCTTATTCATCCTCTTATCTAAATTGGTTCCGACAAAATTAGCACCTTGTTGATCATCGTAACAGGCTTGTCTCACTTTTCCGTGGATCTCCATCAACAAATTGCAATCTAACTTTTGCGGATTATCATTTACACAAACCAGCTTTTAAAAAAAATGCCAGTGGCTACAAATGTTCGGTGTAAATAACCAAAAATAGTTTCAAAGCATCCGACACAACAGGAAAAAATATTTCAAAGCCAATTGTTTCGCAACAGTTCGCAAAAATAAATGTTAAAGTATTTCCGGGTTTTTCGATATCACGGCAGCATGTTCTTTGCAGCTTCATAAAAACTTATCAGAAAAATTATGGAACTCAAAGTTTTAGAAATCTTTTAAATGGCAGATAAAATAAACGGCAAACATATAATTAAGCACGGCGTTTATGCTCAGAATCCTAAACTGCTCTAATGTTCGATACAAATTTATGCAAAACCGTTTCGCTGTATTTGATTGTAGAGTTGGGAGCAACGACGACACTACTGGATTTGCAAAGAAAACTGCTGAACACCCGCAAGCGGGTGGTATTATATAAAGCCGCGTTGGTACTGACTAAGCTTAAGTGTATTGATGATGAGAAAATGGCCTACAATAGCGGAGGAAATGAAGAATTCTCAAATAAATGTCACTTACCCAAACCAAAACGATAACCATCCGCGAATCGAGTGCTGCAATTGTGAAACACGCATGCACTGTCAACTGACTTGAGAAACGTCTGTGCCGCCTCCTCTAAACACAAAAACAAAACAAAAACACAATCGTACAAACGGTGACAACGTTCTACTTTAATCTATTATCCAAGTAAATCTTTATAACTAAAAATTTTAAAAATTCTACAAAACATGTTTCAATGACCAGAAAACGAATTTTTTGATCAAAAACATTTGGTTAGTGTATCAATTCCAGGAGTTTCCAAACGCCAAAAAACCTCCTAATTTTTCATAGTGAATCCATTAACATCAACCTGTATTTGGTGTTAATACAAAGCTGAAGTTCGATAGACAATGAAACACAAATTTAAAGTGCATGTCACGACCTGAGATTTTAAAACATTACGCTCTATGAAAAACGTAAAATTTTTCAAATTTTTAAAACATGTCTCTATGATTTGAAAATGACTTGTTTGGTGCAAATGCATCAACTAGTGATGTCTCGGACAAGTTTGGGGCAGTTTGAGACACTATTCGAGATTTTGAAAAATTTCGTGAAAAAGCGAGGCGGAAATTTTCAAGTTTCTAAATATTACGAACTCCTGCAATTTTTCTTAGTGAATCAGCTCATAAGAACCATTATTTGGTCTTAATAGATAGCTGTTCATGCACAGATATTGAAAGTACAAAATTTACAGCGCCGCAAAGTAAAGTTTCTAAAAATTTCAAGGAAAGCTACACAGGGACTTCTATGGTCAAGGGGCCAAGCTCTACGAAAAACGTAAAGTTTTCAAATTTTTTAAACATGCTTTTATGACCTGAAAACGACTCGTGGAAATATATCGATTATCTGGGACAAATTTCAGACGGTTTGACACCCAATTGACGATTTTGAAAACTATCGTTAAACAAAATGAAAGTGAAAACATGAAAGTGGAAAATTATTGTTGTACGTTTTCATGAACTAGAGTTCACTTTTTTGATGAAATATACCAAGTTTTAACGCAATAATGGACACTTGGAATAATATGCAGTGTAGTCCCTACCGTCTTCAGTAACAATGGTGTCTGTATGTGAACTTCCATATTTATTGATGTGATTTATAGCGTCATTAACATCGTCTACAACTTCCATAGTGCACTCCAACGAACTGTATTCTTTGCGCATAGATACTGCAGGCCTTGGGCCGAATGGTAAAGCTTTGGCCAGACGGAAGCCTGGATGGACTATAACCTATAGCAAACGAAATATCATCATTTCGCAATCATGAACGAAAGGCCGCATAGTTTCGGCGTATATTGTCTTCACAAGATGAATTATAGCTAGATTGCTTCCGTGAGTCGAATCTGTAGATCGAGCAATAGTTTGACTGTACAAACTACGGTCGAACTAGCAATACTAGTAAAAGTTTGCCAAAAAGCTCGTAAACGACTTTTTTGATTTTTACAATGTTTCCATTCAAAGGGATTATACAGTAATAATAAAAGATTTAGGTGTACTGTAGTGAAATGGCTAAATAGAAGAAGAGCACTTTGGCTTCTCTTTATTATTTTGTTTGTGAATTTTTACCTGTTTATCTCTCAAATTATCTAAGATATCTTGGAATGACTGCGTTCCAACGAGATCTTTGTGAATAAGCAAAGTCTCCATGGCATTGCAAGCGGCTGGATAATCGCACTTGGAATCAATTACTACAAAAAAACAAACAAACAGAACATCTTCATTATCACTAGGTCTGAAGTACAACTTCTTGCTCAGTCCATTTTTACCAACCAAAAGTAGTCAAAATGTGTGACAAAGACAGACTGGAGATCGCTTGATCGTGAATTGCAATGTCTTATTCTTGATCACTTTCTTCCTTAATTCTAGTTAGTAATAGATATTACTTTTTAGCTATAATTAGATAATTTTACAGTCTAAAACAGGACAAACGATGATACCAGGGTTGCATGTTATATCTTTTTATATACTTCTAAACACAGATGTGTTTATCCTGTATAGAGATTGATTAATAATAATAATAATAATAACAATAATAATAATAATAATAATAATAATAATAATAATAATAATAATAATAATAATAATAATAATAATAATAATAATAACAACAACAATAATTGGAGGGGGGTCGACTCTGACGAGGCGCCACCATGGTTGGCGCTGAGCGAGAAAATTTTGAGAATTTGAAGGCTCTAGATCGCCGGAAATGCCCGTTTTCAAGCACTTTTGCATTACTTGAACCTTATTTTGATCATCAGGGCTATATATTATTGTAGTTAAACTACCATACGCGACTCGGGCAATCGACGTCGAAGCAGCCAAAATAAGCTCTTCTACGTTCATTGCAACTTGCAAATTGCTTTGCGATCTTATTAATTAATTTACAGTCGTGCAATGGAAGTATTTCTAAAATAGTGAAGGAATTCTTTTGCTAACTCGGAGCGATTCATTACATCAATTTCTTAACATTTTGATGACTTCCTCGAATATTCATAAGTTTCTCGAAATGTCCTCAAGTTCCTGTGCGAATTGACCAATCAGATGCCAATTATTTTCATAACTATTCTGATTGGTCAATTAAGGCAGGAAGTTAGAAACATTTTGAAGAGTTTGGAAAATTGCGAGAAACTTCATCCAAATGTTGAGAAATTGATGTAATGAAATGCTCCAAGTAACCAAACGAATTGCTTCAATATTTTAGCAACACTTCCCTGCCGCGCTATGAATTGAATAATTTATTGTGTGTGTGTGAGGGGGGGGGGGGCGTCCAACTCACATCTAACCCCCTCCGCACAAATAATATTGGGAGACGCGGCTCGCCCGGTTTCCCCTCTTTCTATGTCCCTGTTTACGAAGGCTACAAAAAATCACTATCCAGTGGTTAGCGCCACCCGCCTTTTGAACCACCAGGCCCGTCCCCGGACGTCTGAGTATTTGAACAAAGTCTGTAAATCACTATTTATGAGATAGTGTAAATAAATAGCTTTATGTAATGAGATTTGAAACATATTAGTCATACATCTTGGTAAGTCTGACTGTGCGCAAATATGTTGTATTTTGAAAGATAAAACATATTCTAGTATACAAAAAATACAGAATTTTGAGTGACAAAGGTGGACATTGGCGGCGACAGCGCGAAACCCCCAACAATGTATGCATCTTAATTTGTAATTAGATTTGATACAGATGGGAAATTCAGTTTAATTAAATCTATTTGTTTTTGGAATTCAATCAGGGTGATTCAATGTTCGGTCGAAGCTCATGGACAACTGAGAGATTAATTTAAAACCTCATCTTTCCAGTACTTTGAGCCTTGCTTTATGTTGCTACGTTAATTTAGACTTCAGACCAATCTCATTTTAGATCACAGTTGAGAGATAGACCGCGCATAACGTCATTTTCAATTTAGTGTAGTTTCAGATTTATGAATACAGATCGATGGAATGTGACAGTCCCTATTTTTTCTTCACTTTGGGAGTTACAACATTGAATTTTTCAAAACCTATTTGGCCCCCAACTAAAAAACCTCATTAGTGACTAATAAGTACATGAGGTAGTACTGAAGGACTATCTGGAGAGACAATGGGAATTATAGAGAAATCCAGTGCGTCGACCATTTGCACTTCTCATCCATCGCACCAATTTACTAATCAATAACATCGCCGACACCCTACTGACATTACGCGAAAAATTATATAACCAATGGCCTGTACGGAGGCTGTCTTTTATTTGTATAATTACGAGAGGTCAACCTAAGCTTTCATGGAGAATGCAAGTGTATTCTGCAATGTTCTGCTATTGCTCCTTACTATTGATTTATATAAGCTAGCCAATTTCAAGACAGTGAAATTTTGCTGATCGTGCGGGTACGATTTATTTTTGTTGATAGGTGGTGAGAAATTGGTTGCATTTATTCAGGCATAATTCGTTTCGTGCCATTGACAGATTAATAGCTCTTCATATTGTGAGAGATAGTTTCCTGGTAATTGATCCACCACATGACGTGGTGACGCGCACAGTCATAACCTTGAACTTTTTCTGTGCGTAAATACTCTGTTGGGTTTTTCTCACGCTGAAAAACATTGCTGAACGTAGTATCAAATATATCGTAGTGCACTCAAGGTCCTTGTTTTGTATCTTTCATGGGCGCGTCTGGATGTAGCAACGCATGCGCCTTTTTATCTTTTCATTGCTTTTCATCTTCCTCTCTTGGCGCAGACGTGCAAGTTAGCAAATTGACCCTTTACCCGGCATCACAAAAAACTCACAAACATCTCGAAAAAGTTCATCATTAATGCGCATGAAAAAGCATTACGAGCAAACTAAAATCTGAACTAAAAAAGAGCAATTTATTATTTGGACTGCGAAAACAAGTAGTTATTCCGTCTGCAGTCAGTTTTTCATTCACGAGCATTACAGCACAGACACAAAAAAAGGAAAAAATACGGAGATTTTATTTCTGGTATTTACATGCAAGCGTGATTCACCAGCTGTGATCTCTTTTGACTTTGACCTTGAAGATCATCTCTGTGAAACAAGATTCAAGCTTGACTAACAAGGTTCAATTACGAGCTGCTATTTGAGACGAGATACAACTCGTATCACTCCATAGTAGACGACATCCTGTGCAGATAAAAGGCGGGGGGAAACCGTATGCGGACGGCAGATGAATACTACATTTTTTGTTTCATCTGCTTGAGCATTTTATTAACAAACCGTCACTCCCACCGTTCCAGGGATTCAAGGTGAAGACATTTCTTATGTTTTAAGGTTTTACATGGATCTTTCCGTACAATTTGCAATTGCAGTTTTATCGTTGGTAACGAACATACTTTGTCTCGCTAAAAAACTTGCACTGAATGTTGCGTGGTGACGTTGCCTTTTTCGCAAGTGGACATAAACGTACATGGAGAACGTTTTCCCTTTTCCGTATAGACGGTCTCGGATAGATCGATATTTTTCACTATAAAGAGTCGCGAGTTTTACACGCAGTGCAAAAGTTACACTCGAAAGAAGCTAAGAAAGCTTGGGTCGAAACTCGAAAGTGCAATATAAACTACCCGCGTGAATTAGCACTTTTGACTGCAATTGTGGTGAACTGATGTGTGATGATATTCACTATCTTCCGTGCATCGTTTGATGTGGGATCATAAAAAACCTAGCTGGTTTGGACGTTGGTGTTTGCTCTTTTGGAAAGCTGTGCGACGCCGGCTTAATATTATTGTCAACACGTCTTGCAACGCTGTTATAGAATATGTGGCATTTGTCCCCATAAAGTTCAATGTTCGTTTGAGTCAAGAGATCTGTTTTGCGTTTACGCCTGATTCTCATACGTCGCCGACAGTCGGCGACGTTCATTGTTCTTGATCACGTACTCCTGCCTAAAATCCTTTGTCTATCGGTAATAATTTTCTCCTTCAATGATGAAGAACAATAGTCGCAAGAGCATCGCCGACCATTAGCGACATAATGAGAACCAGGCTTAAAGGCCCCGTTTACACGCTACCGGATTCGCATGGTCACGACAGTAGTTTCGAGGCGAGTTTAGCTCATAAATTTATCATTATGTTGTAGAACTTAATAACAGCTAATCACAGAAAACATTGTTCGATCCAATGTAAGTGTAAAGTGACTAAAGTCGATGACATGACCATGCGAATGCTGTATTGTGTAAACGGGGCCTAAAGGCGGATTTCCATTCAGTGCAAAATGTCGTGCGATCGGCATTTTGCGATCACTTTATTTTGATTTTTTTTGTGTGCTGTGAACCAGATCCAATGATACGCGTTCCCCTTGAGAGCTGATAATTCAAAAGAGAGCGATCGCAAAATGTCGATCGCGCGACGTTTTTCACTCGATGGAAATCCGCCTTTGGACCACTTTTTGACTTATAAAGCTACACTATAAGCAAAAATACAGTAATACATATTTCACACATTTCACTTTCACGTCTTCTGAGATATATGCCCCGAACAAAAACTGGAACATTAAATAAAAACTGGAACGCTAAATAATTTTTTTTTACCGCGGGCTTGTTACGTACACTACAAATGCAAATTATACGGAACTGAAAAATCTATGTTTAATCTCGGTTAAAAAAGGTTATACTTCTGCGGCATGAATTACTTAGTATTTAAAACACGAGAATATTTTCCACTTTGGCCGATACTTCACCGAACGCCTTGAGCGAAGGGTTTCATGGTTTGTAAATAAAATTCTCACCGGCTTGAATTAGAAAAGAAATTCGCCTACGCCGTCCGCTTCATAGTCTAGGATGTGAGTTTGTATGCATTTCATTCAGGACAGATAATCTCAACTGTTTTAGGCGGGCAAGTTGACCCTGGCGGTCAATATGGTAATGCTGCCCAGTGCTGCCCGAACCCCAATCCGGGACGAAACGCCCAGTCTTGACCACAGCCCAAAACGACGCTTTCGCCATTACCCTATATTCCAAACCATAGAAGCTTTGGTTATTCTGAGGTGCTTGTATGGTCCATCTTTTAGCTACACCCATCATGTCGCATAGTACACATGATTTAAATCTAATAATAGATATCTTCAAAAGCCAGCAAACTTTGTGATCGTCAGGAAAATCTTCGCCGGGCTTTTCAATGTTGAAAGGCTACCACACACTACAAAACTGTATCGTGGGACTGAGTGCCAGAAAACAGCGGATAGAAGAAAATAAACCAGCGCGTATTGAGTAAAAGATAAAGTTCTGTTGATAAAAAAAAATGTTGATCTTTTTTGGTTCAGTCAACGATCAGGAGAAATGTTAAAACGACTTTTATTTTCAGTCTGAATCGTCAAAGTTCCCTTGCTTAAAAATTCTGATTTCTTTCGTCAACGGCGGTCAGGAAATTTCGGGATTGGTTGCCGATTGAGTTAAACTTCTACATATTGGCCCCCTTAGGTTGAAATTGATTTAGATTTGCAGATTCAGCAGTTATCATGTAATCCTCCAAAGGACCAGTTGCTATAGAAAACCGTGGACAACGCATATGATATAAACAAGAGAAAAAAGTTTGATTTGCTTGGCAAGGGTCTTTTAAGGGTTTTCATGCTCCAGTTTTCAAACACCTTAAGACCACTGCTTAAAACATGAACAGTACTAATGTTTAACTTCACTGATCACGTGGGTTTTTTTCATAGCGCTGATTGGTTCAATCAACTATGGCATGATGTTTCTTAATGGTCCCATAGCCGCTGCCATGGCTGCTAAATACGGATGTCGACCAATGTCTATGTTGGGAAGCATGATTTTCGCTCTCGGATTTTCTGCCTCGTCATTTTCCAACCATCTCGTCGTCTTATACTTCACCTACGGTGTTATGATCGGGTTCGGGGCTAGTTTGTGTTATTTTGCATCATTAGTAGCGGTGGGACAATATTTTTGCAAAAAGTTATCATTAGCGAATGGAATCATATCTTCAGGTAGCGGTGTTGGTTCGCTTGTCATGGGACCTGTGATGAATAACTTAATAAAACAATTGGGATGGAGAGACACGCTACGAGTCTTTGCTGGCATGTCTGGTCTCATCTTTCTTTGTGCTATCTTATATCGACCGATCAACTCAAGAGTACCCCACGAGAAGTCTGATGCAAATGAAGAACCCGAGAAAGCGAAATTCATTGATCTGGCAATTTTTAAAAACAAGGCTTACATTTGTTGGTGCGTTGCTTTGGCTATATTCATCCTAGGATACTTCGTACCGTTTGTTCATTTGGTAAGTTGATAATGAATAAACATTGCCTTGTTTGGTTGGTTAATAACAACTGTAAAACGCATGACAAACACTGGCCTTTTTTGTTCCAGACAACAAATTATAAAAGTCACAAAATACGTACGTTTGTATCAGACTTTCAAAAGACGTACAACCACATCGGCTCTCCTCGGCAGAGGCTTGTTTTGAAAACTCAAAATTTTTCATGAGTAGTTAATTCTTGTTAGGAGGATTTTAAAGTAGATATGGCGCATGTGCCTGTGAAGATAAATATAGTCTGGACGTTTTGAGAGATGTAGAACACTATCTTATTGCATGATCTCTTTGCAGAAGAACAATTAAAGTTTATAATTTGCTGCTGTTGTTCCACCGCGTTTTATTCTTGCAATCAACCAATCTTAACTCTTGTAAGTCTTGTTAACAAGTGTGGTAAATAAACATCACTCACCATCATATTTATTCATTTCAGGTGAAGTATGCTCAGAACAATGGAGTTTCAGCAGACGATTCGTCATTCTTAATAGGCATCATGTCCGTAGGTTCAACTTTCGGCAGACTTTTCTTTGGTCCTCTGTCAGATCACCCTAAAGTCAACCGACTCTATGTTTACCAGCTTTCCATCCTCTGCATGGGTATTTCCAACACGCTACTGCCTCTGTTGAAGACTCACGCAACTATCGTATGTTATTGTATAATATGGGGCACATTTGAGGGTTGTTACGTCGCCTTGTGTGCTGTGCTCACAGCTGATATTGTTGGAAGAAGTAAATTGTCTTCTGGGGTTGGTATGCTGTTCGGAATCAAATCTATTCCACTGACAGGAGGACCCGCATTAGCAGGTAACCTGTCAACAGAGCTTTCTTACAGAACGAAAGAAAATCAAATGGTTTTCTTGTCATCATGACTTTACTTCCATCCTTCTGTACAGCCCCGTGATATTTTGTACATGTTTTTTACACGCATTCTCATATGTTTTATCTAACTTGATTTTCGGGAAACCCAGCTAGTATGTAAAGGAAAGTCCCTGAATCGTTTGTTTTCTGTTCTGGTGTTTGTCACTGATTTCATAAAAAAATCCGTTTGCCTTGCTAACTTAGTTATCATCATAATTTTATGTAGATTCAATTCACCTTTTTGATGATATAGTATCCTTCTCGATAGTAAGCATTTTCTGATGTGCTTTTCAGGTTTAATTTACGACTTATCTAACTCTTATGACGTGGCATTCTACATCGCAGGCGCAGTGTGCACTCTATGTTGTTGTATCATGTTTCTCATTCCTCTGAACATGCCTGAATCAGGCGAGGAAGTCGTTGAATTGTCCGCACCTACCGACAATACTCCAAGGAGACCATTCGCAGACACAAAAAGATCAGACAGTGAAACTAATAGCCATGATTCTGCTTACGTCAGTGCCCATCCATCCGCTGTTGTTCTCCGCCCCAGGCCCCGAAGTTCGCATCTTTCGCCCATAAGAGATCAAAATTTAGTCGTGAGCCCATCAACGTCATCAATCGGCCGTGCACTAAGTCGCTCGACTGCGTCTCTCGTCCACAGATTTCTTGAGCCTATTGCAAAGCAAGCAAAGAGCTCGGAATTTGGTAGCATGTCAACAATACCAATTATTCCGAATTCAGGAACTTATAAATCCTTGCAGCAAATTCCTCTTGCACAAGCAGCTAGCATAGATTTACATCAAATTAGCACAGGTGCACCGCACACGAACAATTCAGAACGCAGCGTACCGACAGAAGTTCCTGTCATTGTCATTGGTGATGACTTACCAAGCGAGAATTTAGCCGTAAATGAGAATGTTGAAAACGAACATGACAGTTTAATATCGCGTTTACCTGGGAAAGAGACAGACTTGTGACTTGATCAACTACAGTCCCTCTTGCTTCAGACATCAGATATTTGTGAGTTGATATTTGGTGATAGTAACATCGCAATATCAGTCGGACCACAACCACAAAAATGAAGAACTAACATACAACGCTAAGAACACTTCACAGATACACTTGAATACGGAAGCCCTTCAGCTTAATATACGCAGTCGATACGAAACGAGAAAATTGAATCTCAGACTATATTCAATTTTTTAAATATTTAAATTGATCTAGCTTCATTAGCACGACGTGTACTTCATTGAATAAATCCTTGAAGCATGTTTTCCGTCTTGTTGAATTTCCAACACACATAACACAACTTCCATTAGGGACTTAAGTCATACGCGACGCCAAGGGGGCGACGACGGATAAAAAAAACATCAGCCCCTAAAACACAAAAAGCCTGGTGCTCATATATGGTCGATGGTCGGCGACGCTTCTGCGACTTTTGTTCATGATCATAGGAGAAGAAAAGTACTGGAGCTAAACAATAGACTTCACACATCAGGGATCAAGGACAATGAATGTCGCCGATTATCGGCGACATATGAGAAGCAGGTGTAAATATAGCAACTATGCATGAAACCCTTGTACTGTTTGCGACTTATTTTGAATGTAACACAAAGGTTTTTCTTTGAAATGAGTTATATCAATCCTATTTAGAAAACTACTTGTCACGACTTGTCTTACCGCCGTTGAGAACAAGCCGAAAAAAATCCGCAATTTGCTGTTGTAAACATTGCTTCGATGTCGTCTAGATTCGCATGAAACTTGAATTTCTTTTTTATATAAGCCCGTTTCTGAAGGCCGATTTCCATTTCAACCGTATCGTAGCGTACGTCGCGTATTTTTTTTGTTCTGAAGTCATTATCTATAGCTAATGGTACTCACCAAACAGAGAAATGCTATGTTACGCTACGGTACAGTTGAAGTGGAAAACGGCCTTTACTAGGCGGAATTTTCCGTGCGGAAAATAAATCTAGCAACGTGATTGGTTCGCTTCGCGGCGAAATATATTGCTAGCCAATCAGCTTGGCAAATTTATTTTTCCCGTGGAAAATTCCGCCCAGTGGAAAACAGGCTTTAGTCTCTTTATACAAGCGCGAAGTCGCAGTGAGCGTTAGAACGCGAGGTTTTGCCGGACTACCATTCCACACGGACCAAGTACCGAAACATTTTAGTTTGATACGGATAAAATTGTAACACGGCTGAATCGTTTACACTGTAAACTTCAAAATCACCAAAACGATTTTTTAGTACCCTTACCATTTTCATCCGTACCGTACTAAAATTTCACTGTAGTGTAAACGGGCCTGACAATAAACGCTCCGGCCCAATGGTGACTGCTGACTGCTGAAATCTGCCTCTTGAATAAAAAACAAACACCAAAAGTATCGCCGATTATCGGTGGTGACTAGTGTACATGAAAGTACGGGATATTGGATAAAGCCTGGCTCTCATATGTCGCCGATGACCGGCGATGTTCATTGTCCTTGGTCGCTATTAGAGCTAGACAAAAGAGTTTAAGCATCAACTTTCTTCTTCGATAGTCAAACACAAACAAGGCCACCAGCATCGGCGATATACCAGAACCAGGCCTAAATGTTATTACTGCAAGTGTTACAAGTGTCACTTTCGTACGATGGTTTGAATATAGACTTGACACAAGTTTCTTGAACTCTGTAGCTGTTTTTTCCTGTTGATAAAACAACTATTTCAAGCCAGATATTTTTGGTTTTTATAAGTCGCCATTTCCTGCCTTCTGGCCACAATTTTCACAACAAATCAACCGCGGAAATAAAACAAACTTGATAGTATTTACCGTCAGTCAAGTTTCTTAATCCTTCTTTACGTTCCTTCAAGTGACAGGAGTAGCCTGGCCATGATCAGGAAAAAACAAACTGCCAGAATGTGCTGGCCATGGCGGAATGCGAACCCACGATCTCCATAATGCACACTTGTTTCAAAACATGAACTTTTTTTCGCTCTTAATTGTAATCACTAGGTTGCGCCTTCGTATAAACTAACTTTATCGCCTTTGTATGCTAATCAACAATGTCATTCGCTTTCCTAATAGTAATGCATGTATCTGCACACATCTACTTTTTGTTGGCAAACCAACATTCTTGTTCCAACTGATATGATTGTGATTCTGTGTAATAAAGTTGATAATAGTGTTCGGTATGTTTTGTATTTAAAATCATTATTCGTCAAATATTCATGGTTGCGGGGTCATCGCGCAAGCTGGAAGAAGACCCCCTATAAGACCTCGAAACATATTAATGAAAATTTTGAACTTCGTTTACTCAATTTTGTTTTCTACTTTACAATGGAACCTGTTCTTGTGGAAAGTATGGTAGTCAATTCCACTTTGAAGTGAGACTCTCAATCTTCTCCAACTGTTTTTCATTGCTCAAAAGTTGAATGGATTGTTCTCAACATTTTTATAGTAGATGAGCAACACTGTTAGCTTCCATCTGGGTTTGCAGAATATTTTGTTTAATATATTATACACAGAGTGTTTCACAAACGTTAACCAACTGTTTTAATACACACCATCAGAAGGCCAAAATCTTTTTTATACATCCCAAGTCTATAAAACAAATTATTTCTGAAAGTCAATAACAACATTAAACTTGCAAGAATTGTTACAACTTAGGTTATTCTGCTACATCCGTTAAGAAACTGTTTCGCAAAAGGTCGTTTTCTACTGTTTTCCATTGCATGACCGTGTCCCCGGTTGAAGGACAAAATATATTTCAAACGCACCCCATTTTAGAACTACCACCGACAAATTGAAGTTGATCACGATGTAAATTTAGTAAAACAGTGAAATCATGTTAAGCCGGTCTGAGAAAAATTTATTGCTGGCCTGACTTCGAAATTGTTATTATTCATCGTAAATTCTTACTTTTGCATTTAGAAGCAATGCATGCGCATGTAAAATCTGCAAATAAATATCAAAGTTCTAGAAAATTAAGAAGCTTCAACAAAATCAGCGTTTCTCACGCTATGCGACCAGGCGTTAAAATCCGCCATTTTTGGGTGGAAAAATCATTGTTTGTGAAATTTTCATTTTTTATCAAAAGAAAAAGTATAGACTTTTATGCTTGTTAGAAATTGTTTGACACTTGCTACCTTCATATTTGATAGGAAATTATAGCAAACTGCAAAATTTTTCTGCGTAAACAATGCAGCAAACGTTTTCACAACGACGAGCGGTTTGCCTTTGCTTCTTTCTTTGTTTTGGATATAATTAAACTGCTGAACTCCATGGCTGTATATTTACGTTTCTATTGGATGACCGAAACTGACTGACTTCAGAATTTAATCACTATTACAAGGTGGGATTAGGGAGTCAAATCATCTTTTCCCTCAAAGATGTGTTCAGAGACCATGTGACAATGTTTTTCTTTCATATTACATCATTCTCGTTCATATATCAATTTAGATAATACTTTTAGTTAGTGATGTGAGCAGCGATTTTATTTTAAAACGAAACGCACATGTTTGATAACTGCAACTCAGAAACTACATTAATTGATTAATATAACAAAGACTAGAAACGAGTCATTTAGAAAGTAAACCGTAAAGTAAGAAAATAGTACCATTGCAACAATAGTGTATAAGAAATACTATATACTAGCCAGAGCAAATGTGCACTACAGATTTTAAATAAATCCATACATGTTCATGCCATATGTCAATGTCAAATTATATACTACCCCTCTTCTAAACTTTTGGATTAATCGTGTTTATTTAGTATTCTGCCCAGTTATGTTGATTGTCTTCATGAAATCCTTCCCGCTGGCCTATTTGTGTACTGTAATTATTCGAATAAACGCCGCGGCGTTTATTAAATTTTTGGAGCTTGGAGTGCGGCGTTTATTGCAAATATCCAAGACCGCTTTAGATGTAACACTGTCTTTTTTTAAGAAACGTATTTGCACTGCTTAGGTATGAATGCTTTGAATTAACGCCGCAGCGGTAAAAGAAGGTGCAGCGTTTAATAATGTTTTTGCTTCTCCCTACGGCGTTTATTCGAGGGAGGCGTTTATTCGAATAATTACGGTATTGCATATTTGTATACTTGTTAACAACGATGCGATCATTTGTGACTAGTGGTCTGTCATGTCAGATATCACGTGACTCATGTTTATTAGTTTATGGCAATAGTTCGTAGTCACACAAGTGTGGAGAAAGGTCAAAGATGCAGCAAAAATTTGTCTATAATATTTTCAGAATATCTAAAATGGTAATTAATACTGAATTGTGCCAAAGTAAATAGCATGCCTTTAAAAACTGTTCACAGAATACAGATTGTTGACGGATGAATATTTCCATAGATTTCCTTGAATTTCCTCAGGTTTCCTGAATTTTTCTCTATCCTTGAATCTTCCTCTTCAAAACCAAAATTTCCTTAGAAACAGGAATTCCCTTGAAAGGCGAAATTTAAAACTACACAACGTAACATGCAAGGCTTCCACTCGTAGGGGAATTCACCTACGGTAGGGGATTATTGCATTTTGCAGGGGGTAGGGGATACCTACGGGGAAGACGAGTAATTTGTAGGGGAACGTAGGGGATTTCTTGACGGACTGGGAATTTCTAGAACAGTGTCAATTACTTCACGTGAAAAGATATAGTCATAAGGATTTTTAATGGTTTTACCATGGTTTTACCAATGGTTATACAATGGTTTTAATGGTTTTTTCATGCTCAGATTCGACGCCGTTTGATCCTGATTAGCATTGCGCGGGGTAAATACTGTTGAGATGTAGGGGAAGCGTAGGGGGTTTTAGCGCTTGTTATAGGTGAAAGCAAGGTCTTAAGAGTGGCAGTCATGGTAACATGTCATGATTTGTCATGGTATCATGTCATATTATCATTCATTACTATGCTGTGGCGTTTATTGAATATCCAATGACCCTTGAAATACTGGTGTGTTGCAGACAGTAAAAAGTTTTAAACAGCTGATTGTTCCGACTGCTTGGCAGTGAGTCTGGGAATGACACGTTTACTGTAGGGATTTATTCAAGTATTTCAGTAAAAGTTATCCAAACTTATTGCTTCTCTGAAGCTAAACAATATAAGACCACACGATGACATTTTCAAGTAGTTCCAATCTATCTGATTCATGAATAAAATCATGATGTTGTCTTAATTGTTCGACAAGAAGTTTGTGTCAAGTTGCTTTGGCAAAGAAGATAGATAGATTCAATTTTTTCAGGATTTTTGATCGAAGCGAAATGTCGAAGACATTCTTCGCTTGGGCCATGATTATGCTGACTGTTGTGACTGTTGCAGTGACACTGACAATGCTGTCACATTTGTATTCAGCTGAGTCATTCAGTGAACGAAGTAGACAACAAAGATACGAGAAGGAGAAATGTCGTGATTTGAGTCCGGCTTTTCCGTCTGCTGGAGGTATTACCTTCGTATAATTCGTGACATTTTACGTACACAATGCTGAGTCTGTGTGATGATCAGGGTCGAGTGCTCAAGAGTTCAAAGTCGAGAGCAAGGGTAAAAGACGATGGTCTTAAAAAATCTCCTTTTTTCGTGTTTCTTCAATGTATTTTACGTCTAAAAAGGTTTTTAAGACATTTTGTTATCCATGCATGCATATGTATACAAGATATAGAATAAATATGTACATATAAAATACAGGGCAGTATCCTAAGAAACCTATGAGTGAAACAGAATTATAATAGCTTACCGATACCGAAGATACACAATTTCTATGGCAAAGAGCGGAACAGTGGCCGAGTTGTTGAAATGCTGTTCTTTGACTGCGTGGACAGTTTTCGATTTTTGTAAGTCGATCGATAAAAGCGAAAGCGTTTTAATTTTTGTTACCGCATCAAAAACGACAAGTCTGTAATTTAGTCCATTAAACATTTTTCGAATTTGAATATTTGTCCATCTTTTTTATATTCACGACAAAAAAGGTCTTTGTCCCAAAGTGAACGAAACCTGCGGATGTTCACTTGGCTGTGAGCTACATATCTGGTAGTTCTACTATCTACGTACAAAAAAACGAGGTACATCGATTTTAGTTGGATAGTCAGATACAAGATATATTAATTCATGCACTTAAAAACCAAAAATGCATTTTTAACGTGGAGCATTTCACGAATGGACTGCGGAGATGTTTAGAAAGGGAATCTTAGTTCTTACGGTCAAATAGACTTCTTGGCTTTATCTCACAGCGCGAGCAAATCTTATCATCGTGTTCTACTCTATACGATATCCATTTAAAAAAATTTTTTTCAAGTGTAGCAAATTGACCTGTACCTTTTTACGGGCAAAATAAACTGAAAAATTTGAAAAGACGGGATTTTTAAAAACCTCGACATTTTTTTACCCTCGCCCTCGACTTTATAACCTCGATTATTACGCAGACTCCGTTGAAGCCTGGTTACAATACAATAGTAATGGTGGCGATGGTCGGCGATTCTCTTGATCATCGAAGAAGCGAGAAAGTTTTTTTCATACAAAGGATGCCATTTACCGGTTTAAATTGCGAATATGGATCGCCGATCGTCGCCGACATATGAGAATCAGGTTTGATCTCAAAGTAACCTATGCAATGCATATGCTTTATATTTCTAATTACTTGATGCGCTGGCATAACTTTGGAATACACCAGGCCACAAAACTGATCGACTCCCATCAGTGTGGCTTTTGGTTGCAGTCGAGAATTTAGCTGGCCAGATTAGGATGTAGTTCAGGTGCAGGAATGCATTCATTGAACAGCAACATACTGTGCACTGAGGTTGTGTTGTGTCCCACCTGTGTTAAGACTATTTCAAATAGCCACCTAGTAAATTCTTCTGACGCTCTTTTATATGCAATAGTTTGATAATATATATAAACCTCGTTAGCGCTTACCCTGACCATTGCCCTGACATTGTTTACATTGTTTCAAGGTCCCGGATGCAAATATAAGTGTGAACTTAGAAACGGTCAAAAAACGTTCTCTTTTGGCGTAGTATTTCTCAACAATACTCATAACTGGCCTAAAAGTCTGCTGAATAACATGCATTTAGCTGGATCAATCTTGAAGAAATATGGTGCAGTTCGTAGCCTTGACACAGAACGGCCCATTTACTTACATGTTGCGTTTGATTATTACTGTTGTTATAAGGAAGATGAGGCTATACAAATTGGCGAGTTTCTCAACTCGTACAGGTGAGGAAGCTACGCAAAGAAACCATAAAGATCAGTGAATAATAAACGGCGATATTATGCAACACGCTTAGTGATCGTTGAAGAATGCAAAATATTACGAAGTGTGTCCAGTCTCCAGTATTGTACGGAGTATGTATTCGGTAAAGTAATCGGCGATGTTCTGTGAATTTAAAAAGAAAATTATTTTCAACACTCATTGCCGATGAATTGCGATGTGTGAAAACAAGGTTTTAGTAATTTTCCGAAATAGGTGAATGATTTAGGAGAATTGTTTTTATTCCTTTTCCTTTACTATTGCGTATCAGGCTTTCAATCTCTAATTTCTCGCTCGCCAAATATTTATTGTTGCCGTGTATATAATTATAAACTGATGCTATAGTATGTCTTGGGCTAATTGACATTCCTTTACAATTAGCTGGACACCACAAACTGCATCATTTGACAAGATAGTTTGCGCTGTCCACTCTCGCGGTGATTTGGTGTCTCTCGTTTTAATGTTGGATCAAAATTCGCAAAAGAAACTACTGAAAATTGCTCTTCAAAGTGAAGCAGACCTTGAAAAAGCAACCGGTATATCCAAGAATATCCCTCATTCTCAACTGCAAGGTTTTCACATGACGTTAGCAACGGTAAACCAGCGGCACTTTCCAGTTCAATCAGCTTTGCAAGAAATTAACGCCGTCATACCTCCAGGAAAATGGCACAAAACTCCAGTTATTTTTCATACACCAGTTTGCAGGAGATGTAACGCAATAATTTCTTCTAGAAAGAAATATTCCTAAATTTCGAGATTCAGACTACAAAGAACTGATATTCGGTGAAGAAAGGTTAGATTTTTTGCAGCTGGCTAGAAAACTTCGCGGTTTGACGAATCCAACTGGCAATGCCAACGTTGAGAAATTCCGAGTGAAAGTGATTGGAAGTGCAGTTAACAAGGTTTTGTCTTAACTTTAGAAGTTATCACCTTGGTGGAATATTGGGCAAGTTGAAAGAATTGTAGCTATGTCCAATTTTCAATATGCTTTTCTACGCCAGGAAATATAATTTCAACTTTGCTTTTTGACTATCTCGTAACAATTACAAGTCAACAACTTCACAAACTCGGAGGGTTAAATTAATGACTTTTAATCTAAAGACAGCTTGCCATGAAATGCTAAATTCTGGGTTTATATTATTAAGATCTTTAGAGAAATGCATTAATTATCATAAGAACATGTTCATTAGCATTGCCTGACCAGTTGCCATGGTTTGGTGGCTATGTCACGGAGCAACATCTCAATTCAAAAAGACAGCAGACAAATTGATCAATGAGTTGAAATCATTTTATTTCTGGAAGTTAAACTACAAGATTTATGAAATCATCAAACTACAATATCAAGTCATATTATTTCATTATGAACTCAAAGTATCTATGTTGATCATGCAGATGTTGATTGAACGCTGAACCACACTTCAGTGGTAAAGCCATTCTGCAGATTACGAAAATCGATCACCTTTCTATTACCATTGATTTTAACATCCTCATTACTATTCATGTCAGGGTGAGTGACAGCTTTACCGTTGACAAATATTTTAGAAACTGTCCAAGTATCACTTTTCATTATGAGTCGTAATTGTTTCTTTCCGCTTACAGCACAGAACTTGTACTCATCGCCAAATGCTGCGGCTGTTGTTGGGAGGTCTCGGAACACACTTGGACACCATGATCCTGCGCTGGTGTCTTTTTGAAGGTAGATGTCTGGATCAGTGATGCTGACAGCCAATCTGTTGTCTTCCATTACCTGAGCCATCACAATTCCTGGACCTTTTCTGACACTGGATATTGGTCCATCTTCCGCATTGTCAGGAAGTTTTCCACTAGCAGGACCAAACACAACATAACCATACACTGGTCTCGTAGTGGATGCCTTGGTGATTTTCACGACATGTGCTTTCGAGTTTCTTTGGATGATGTTATAGTCGGATGCACTCTGTGTTGTCGATATTGCAGCGCTTCCCTTTATCTGAAAATTTAGAGTTAAAAATTTGGTAAAATGAATAAAAAAATTACTTCGAACGCAACCAAGAACACTTGTACAGAGAATGCCGCTAGCCTTGTCACTCGTGTGAGAATTAAGCTACCTTGAGACCGACACCAAGCACTAGTACAACTACATCTAAAGGCTGCAACTATTTCTGGAAAGGTTTTGCAGCAATTACAATCGTTTAGTGTTACGGCATGTATCAACAGTCGCTGGATCAGTTTGTTGATTACAATATAAGCGAAATTTTGGGTGGATGACGATCTGAAGCAAAGGAAACACGAACTGGTTGGCGAAGTTATTGAGTTTATCCTTGGTTCACCTTTGGTCATTGTTATTTCAAGGTAAACTTAGCTGCCGCTAGTGGCCATGCACTACGACTGAATTAACCTGCTTTTAGTTTTACCAAGCGAATTTTTGAATTTTATAGAATCGAACAATCAGAATCGTAGAGCATTAACATTATAGGATCTGCTGCGGGTGCCAAGCCTTCACCATTGATAGATTTATACCTGAACTGAGTATTCATAGTTTTCTGCATCTGGATTCACTCCATGATCAAGCCAAGCTGTGCAGTAGGTAGCCTCAGTTACTTTATTAGTGTTGCCTTTAGAATTAAAAGAGCTTTGCAAAACTCTTGGTTGAAAATGAAGTCCACTGTCTTGTGGGTTCTTTACGAAGTATCTGGGAAAATAATCAGATCGCTACTGTATTAAATCATAATTATAAAGCCTCGTCAATGGACTGTGTTATAGAATCGTTAAATCAGATTAAATCACAAAGATTCTTACAACTGAACAAGCGAAGTATCGTCCATTAGCTTTACCTGTTTCCCATCATATCTTCAAGAACAACACTAGCCACTGCGCCCCAAGCTGCGGGAGTTTTCGCAGACCCAACGTTGCATTTATAAATTCCTGAAACGGCCGACCCGGCAGTCTCCGTTGAAAGAATCTTGTTTTGAAAAAGAGTCGTTTGGGTTTTCGCGCCATTTTCTACGTTGCTTGTTGCAATATCAGACCCCAAACACACCAGAAAATCGTCTTCAAAAAACACGGACTTTTTGAAATTAAACTCGACATTTTCCATCGGAGAATCTTCTGGCAGTTTATAACTGGGTTGTGCAAAGTTCATTCCGAAAACTCCATTTGAGGAGTCGTAAGGGTTCTTCCCACTGAAAGTTACACCACCACCTAGGGTCTGATGATTCAAGCGTCTGTTGTTAGTGGTTGTCAAGTCAGTCGCGTTAAACCCGATGGTAGTTGTGCCGGGGATTTTTGCCCAGTCCCATCCATTGTCGATATCGTAGCGTTTTAATGAGTCTTCGCTATTTGAAATCTGTAGCGCTCCATGACTCTGGTAAATTCCGAAGACATTTTCATTGCTCGACAATTCGGTGTCCCACACAAACGTATTGAATCCTTTCATAGTTACTGCCCAGTTTTCGCGACGGTGAATCGAAAGCGCTGCAAAATTCTTGGCCCAGTGCCCTGAGGGAGAACTTTCTTTGACAAGCATTAGATTGTCTGCTTTTGTTTTAACCTTCTGCATAATTTGGAGGGAACCGAGGGAGTTGTAATAACGGATTGGACTTCGAAATCTTCCTTCGCAGAGGTCTTCTTTTAACTCTTTTGAAGCAAAATCAGAATCACTTCCACAGTTTTCAGTAGAGCCGATATCGTAGAATCTTAAAAATGCTTTAGCTTCTGCGGTCTGTAAGCTTCCCAAGTCTCCCAGCTCAGTTTGGCTTCCAGTTTCAAAAGATGGCGATGCTGCAGCCAAGTAAGCAAACGGTGCAACTGTCCTGCTTAGAACTCCTCGCGAATAACCAGGAAACCTGCCACCGATGCTGTTTGGCGTGGAGTATTTTACACTTACTTCTTTTAAAACATTTAGGGAATTTTGAAGATGTTCTCTGCTGGTAATGTCGGAAGTTGTCGCACAGAATCCTGTTCCGTTGATGAGGAAACGTGCGATGGAAGCCCCATGTAGTGCATGAGGAACGTAGCCTGCTCCGTAGAAGCCATGATGATGAAATCCAGTGAAGTCAGGTTTGATAACTCCGCCCATTCCCTTGTTGATGCTCAGCGCGTTGTCATACCATCTTTTCCAGTTTTCCATATCACGAATCTTGGCTTGTACTTTCGGCTTGGGGGTGACACTACTTGCTTCTTCTGGCATCATTAATACTGCCATGAGTCGAAACAACAAAATTGTCCTCATTCGGTCAGCCGTTGTTCCATGGTATTCGTAAGCGTTTTGATAAACTTCGTTGAAGTCGGTGTACCATTTCAAAGTGTCGATATGTGACTGTAATCGTCCCGCTGTTTCCAACTCTTTCCGCAAAAGAAATACAGCATTAGCAAAGCCAGCTCCACTCTGATTCATTTCATGGCTTGTTGATCCACCCGAACTTTTCGTCACCCATCCTTGATCTTCCAGATATTCGAGGAGAAGAAGAAGGTTATCTTTGCGTTGATTGTTAATCGTGGTAATGGCGTGTTGGATCTTGGAATAACTGGTCGCGTCAGCTCCTGTACAATCAGCTGGAGGTTGCCCACTTGCAACATGGCTGGTGTACGCTTGAACAAAAGTTTGTTTCATTTGTGTGTCTCCTCCAACTACGAGATTAACAGCTGCATCTCCTGCACTAACTGTAGAAGTACTCGTGTGTATTTTTGCCCACTGACAAGCAGTATTGGACACTTCAAGTGAACGAGATTTCAAATGATACTCCAAGGCCAAAGGTAACAGAACCTTGTGCATGACATGTCCAAATTTTCTGTCTCCTCCATTTGTCTTTGATGTTCCATACTCTGCAGACTGGTAACAGAGTTCAACAAATTACGAGGAGTGTATAATATTTATTACAGGCCAAAACATAATAATATTAACGCACACTAAAGTAAAGCAAAGCGACATTTTTTTTTAAAGTCATTAATTTTTGCTCGAGGGCTACTTTGGGTGTGGGAGTTTGGTGAATGATTGCTGCAATCGTTTGCTCACAAAACAACTATATTCATTCACTTATGTTATTATATCACATGAAGTTACGTACCCTGGCAAACAAAGGTGAACCAGTAATAACCGCAGGAGTACCACTTTTACTGACTTGCAGAGAACGAAATTTGGAGTACGCATCGTCGACGTTGTCCATCAAGTCGTCCCAACGTTTGCGTAAGTAAAAATTGCTCGTCACCACTCCCTGTGGGTAAGTTTGACCGCCGGAGAGTGCAAGTTTGATGAACGTCGTACTTTCATCGGCATACCAGTTGAGAAGACGTTTCTCAATAAGGTGAAGGTCGGAAAGCTTACTTGCCAGTTGGGTTGCATCATTAGTAGATGCAGGAGGAACGGTTGTTAAAATACCCCATCTGTATGTTTGTTGCCAGAAATTCGACCTAGAATACTCCATTAGAGCGTCGTTTGCCGTTACCCCGCTATTCAGCGTTGCACAATCAAGGCATTTGATCAACGGAACAATTTCATCACGTGACTGAGATTTCATCTTGTCAATAAATCGAAGTGCATCGATAAAGACAGTTCCCGCGGTGTTAGGGGCCTGGATCTGCATCGTAGTTACTTGCTTATCAGCGTACACGCACAATGGAAGCTTGTCGGGAAAACTGTTTGGGCAGTTTTCAAATTCATTGTAAGCCACCCAAGCTGCTCGCCAGCCAGTGAACGCCAATGAAAAACGGAACTCAGAGACGTGCGTCAATGTTGAGCCTGCAGGGCAAGCAGTCGTCTGGGCAGCGGTTTGTTTTTTAGTAATCTTTATCGTCAAACACTTCGCATCCATGGAGTTTGCGTTGTAAATCCATAACTTCAGACCTCCTTGGACCACACTTTTACCTAAAATTTTCAAAATATTGATTTTCAATCTTCAACATAAACGCTGAAACGTTTTACGATTGTTTTCGAACTCGTTGTATTGAAATAAGAATAAGTTATGTGAATTAGGTAAAAACAGTATGTACTCTACACTGTAAAACTGTATCGAGTACATTAACTCGTTCTTCTAGCCAGCAGCTTTCTAATATTCATGTAAGCTGTTGATTTGCTATCTATGAACTTGCATCAAATATAAAAACAAGAATCCTTAGGCAAGATTGCAAACCAGCTTCTACTGGTCTGCTCAAGAGAAACTTTTTTCTTCCTAATACATACTAATTTTTTTCCAATTACTGATTATAGGGTTATATCAGATAAAAAAAAGATATTAACCTGTTATACTGTGTGAGGTCAAGTCTAAACTCAGCGCATCATTTGCTACCCATGTCCAGCTTAACGAATGAGTTCCATATTTATAGCGAGTCCCACTGATGCTAACTGTTGATGTGGCTGGTGCCTCAAAGGCCTGAGCACTTTCGAAGTTATATTCAACTGTTCATGAAAAAAAAAGAATGCAGACTTTGACATCAAGTTAAAGAAATGAAATAAATTCATTCTCAATGCTATTCTATTTGAGTTTCATTACTTGTAGAGAGGTTCCTTATTACAGAGGTACTTTTTGTTCAGTTTGTCATGCACGAAGTAACAACAACAATCAAAGTACCCGCGCATTGGAAAGGTATCTGAATGATCATGGAGTACGTATTAAAGAGATTTCGTTGTTGATAACTACGAAGTAGTCAATTTTTTGTTTTATTCTGGCACTGTTACCAATACTTCAATGCCAGAATTTTTTGTCGCAGGTTTTAGGTATCTCGGTAACAAGTCATATCACGCTCACCTGTTGCAGCCAAAGTGTAAGTTTGAATGAGCAAAAGGCCAAGAACAAAAGTGTTCCAAGCAGACATGATAGCTATGGTTCAACGCTAAAAGTGAGAAGTTTAATCAACATTGCTAGAAGTGACTGCAAAGACTGTAGTTTACGATTATGTTTGAAATAAAGTGTTTTACTGTAATAATAGTATAGTTACCCGGTTTTGTTTTGTGTTTACCAGATCGATTAGTAACTAATCTCCCGGAGCCGGTTGTTCAAAGCTGGGTTAGCGTTAACTCCGGGTTGGTGTAGTACTTTAACCACAATTTGAAACTCGTTCAAGACTCAAAGATTTGAAAAGTTTTTTGCTCAAAGTGTTTCCCTTAACGAATAGTTTAATCCCTCAAAGCGATTATGTTCTCAGAGGAGTTTTAGCAATTAGTAAAACTATTTATACGCTTGAAAACCCTCATCAACTATATGCTATTGCTAGCCGATAAGCATGGCTCTTCGAGAGTTGGGAATTTCACAACCTCCCTTGGGTTACGGAGCCATTTAACCACTAATGTCCCTCAAGCCATGCTATCACTTGTGATTGGCTCCGAGGGTTTAAAAAAACATCAGCCATACGACTGTAATGATGTTTTGGCTGCCGTCTTTTTCTTGCTGGTTTGACAAAGTTTTTGCTACACATGCATGCATTCTTCAAATCACATTCATTTTGAAAAAAGCTCAAATCATTTGTGAATGTAAGTAAAAGATCTCCGTTGAAATTAAACCTTGCAGCTTAAAAACGAAATCGTTGCAAAACATATGAGAGAGAGAGAGTGCTATGGTTCAACAAGGGTTTTTCTTCAAAGACAGTTAAGGGTAGAAAGTAGGCAGATATCACTCGCTCTCACAATAATCTGCTCTCCGATTTAACCCTGAAAATCGTGGAACTCAGCAAACCTGGATATGGTCTGCAAATTCTGAAATAAAATAAAATTTCTACTTACAATTCAACTCTGATGGGGTTTTCCAACTTTTAATCTCGATTCGAATGCGAAAGGAACCAAAAGCAGTGAAAACTATTTTTCGATACCTCTTGGGTGGCAGTTACCTGCAGCTTATATACCATTCCAGACTGCGTTTTTGCTGTGATTTTATTGGTTAGTTCCACCGAGTAATTTGTGATGATACGAAGGGCACTCATGGTGTATACCTGCGCGGTCCAATATTTCGTAATCACAGGAGGTTATTTTGTATGAGGAAAGTCAGTTGAGGTGAAATTCTGAACTTGCATTTTCTGGCTACGTTTCAACATAAAACTCTTTGTAAATTGAGATAATAAAATACTTAATGCATTAATCACTCGTTTCTTCAGGCAATTTTTCGCAGTAATAGAAAGTAATTCTTTCTACCAAAGTTATTCAACCATCTACCACCCACTCTTACCAATTATCTAAACAAAACTGTAAACACATACATGGGCGGTAGACATAAAATTGGGCTGCTCATTTGCTTACTGTATTCTATAACCAAGTAGCAGTGAATATAGCAAAGAACTATACTGATTATTTTTTTAAGAACCTAACTTTTAAGCAAAGATTTCCTATTTGGACCCCTTGGCATGAGAGCCTTAGGCTATATTTTTCAAATGCACTCGTTTTGTCCAAAATATAGAATCAAGACTAAATTATTATAAAGCAAACAAAATGCATAACGCACGTGTATTTGACTTGATTGCAGCTATTTGGAGAAAGTGTCTGCACGCAAGCACTGTTTATAGGGATAACACTAACACAAGTAAATATAGATAACATGCACAAGTATAGATTATTAGAGAATGTATAACTGAATTTACTTATAACTGCATAACCTACTGCATGTAGTATTAAAGACGTTTTGGTTCGTAACCGAGCAGACAACTTATTTTTAGTTATATGCGTATACATTAACCGCAAGAGTCTGGATATCATCTTATTTCATGCATGTGCTTGTATCTAACCTTGGAGCTTCTACTTCAAAAACAATTGAGTACCAAGCACCGACACTAGCTATGCTGTAGTTTAATATAGGCAGGAATAGGCAAGTAAAAAGTGCAACCGACAGCGACAACTTCAAACGCTTAGTTGTGGACAAATGCATGTACTTTACAAAGACTGAACTTAATTTTATTGAATAATTCTTGGCTAAAAGTCGTCGTGATTTAAATTGCGTTAATTGCCTTAATTTAATATTTCTCTGTTCAGATAATGTTCGCTAGCTTTAGATGGCATACATATACAAGACCAAAAATAGTTCAAAATCTGAAAGATGAAACCCGACGAATTAAGCCATGTCTTTTTATTTTGAAAGTGATATTATTTGAAAACGTTTGGTCTTTCTCAGTACTTTACTCATACTACAGGTCAAATATTTTTTGTCATTTCATTTCACTTTCATCAATTTTGATATTAAAAAACAGTTTTACAGTGCAATATGTTTCCACTATTATTCTAAGCTCTAATTATAATCGTTAATAATTGCATTCGTAAATAATTGAGAATAACAATTTTTCATTTCTAGTGACAAAATACATGTACGTCCTTCAATTCCTTGTACTGGTAAGTTTCGTTCTATAAAATTGGAGACGGTGACCTGTGCAATCGAGTTAGTTTTACTCGGTCAAGCTAGCTTTGATCTGCTTGACTTTCTATATAGCATTTTGTTTCGTGCCTGTTTACTCTACAAATGAAATAGGCTTACATCCATGGATATTCATTTATCTATGGCTATATTCTATAATATTTCTTTTAAAGTTGTTTGTGCTTTTCCAACACAGGTTTTAATATAATTTTCTAAAAACTTCAAGAAGTATTTGAAATATTAAATTTTTGGCAAACTAATGCTCAACGCAGGAAATAATCTGAACAAGCCCGGTAAAACTTGAAGACTTCAAGGAAATTGTTTAATTTGTGGGTGGGCTGTTCTTCAAGGGCATTATTTCAAATATTTAGTTGCAATTTCTTCACACATTCATACGTCATAAAACACTCAAAAGAGAAATTATATTGGGATCGTCCCAGCGTCTAATTGCTCGGCTCCTTTGATCCAAGTAAACACTTGTTACAAATAGTACTCATTACAAATAGTAGTCTTTAGTGGAACTCGTTTTGGTTTGCATTAGTGTCGGTCCTGCACTTTCCAATATCTTATTTCAAACCTTAGATTTCGCCGGCTAGCTTTTATATTTGGTATGTTGAGGTTAAACAGTACAGACCCTAAGTTTAAATCTTGTTTGTGCATCGCAGCCAGTTACTTTGAGTTGCATAATTGTGCGCATGGAAAATCAATAGTCGTTTTTTAACAGCTTTCTTCAATTCATAACATGCATAAGAAATGTGCTAAAAAAGTCATGTCTTAATACCGAACATGCATCTAAACACTGATTCACTCAATAATTATCATCACACAGATCTACTTTGACCAAAATTTTTCCATCATAATTCTAACAAATTTGATAGCTATTAGTATTCGAGCAAATTAGAACGGAAAAAAAATAGAGGAAGTGTTTAGCAAAGTCTGATCGGGGCATGCAAACAACGCCAAAGTACACGGTCTCTGTAGAACCATGGTTTTGCACTTGTTTTTGCCATAGCTCCTTGGTTGTTTTTTTTTATTTATGTTTCTTCAAACTTGTGCACGATGAAAATATAGTCAATGGAAATATGGTTTCGCGACTGTCGAAGAGTTTGTTCTATCTTTTTATTCATGCACGTTTACCGGTAGCGGCAAACCTACGCTGTACACGGTTAAAACATACTCATGAAAATATGCTTTGGAGACTTGCCAAATTCCTAGTTGTACCTCTTTGTTCATGTTCATGTAAAATTGTGCGCGGTAAAGACCTATGGTCATTAGAGAAATGGTTTTATTTCAACTTTTCCACTTGTAATGTTTGTTTTACGAAGTTATCCATGTAGCAGCTTTAACTGCCAAGAGGAACCCATTGCAAAGTACAGATTTCAATAAAGTAAACCGTTTGAAATTTCGAAGATTTTGAATTACAAATCATATGTCTATTACGTTTTCCCCGGGATATTTAACAAGCCATTTAATCTTGAAAAAAAATGTAAATTTACCAAAATTTGATCAAGAAATTTGAGCCCGCAGTCTTGCAAAAGCGGTGAAGAATACTCTGCTTTGTTGTGGGACTTTTCTGGCGCAGTATAGGTAATTAGCCACTTCAAAAACTGCAAATGCACTGGAAGCGAGTTTTAAAAAGTGAAAAGAGTAAGAAATAAACCTTT
>JAODVM010130969.1:0-15416 GCA_025400095.1 Phenganax marumi | reverse complement strand
TCATAATCTACAGATATTTCATGTCCACAACTTTCAAATTTTCTCATTACTCACAGTATGCAGAAATTTGTGCAAATTTACGAAGGTATGAAGTCATTGATTCAGCAAAAGTACTCGAAACACAGCAATACATGAGTTAATAGATTTTTTTGAAAATAACCGAAACCGAACCAAACCGAACCAAGGTTTTTTCGTTCTGAAAAAACCGAAACCGAAACCGAGACAATATTTCTGGAACCGCACAGCTCTATTGCCCAGATTATTGTCTGTTCCTGTTCAATTAAATAACGGGCGTTTTCTTCATATTCCTTTCATGTTTGTTCCTGCGAATTGTTGATTGAACCATCAGATCATTCGGTAAGTAGTTGCAACCGCGTAATATAATGCTTCCGTTGTGTAGAAAAAGAGTTGATGTGAAACTTCACAGCAACTCGACTTTAGCTATTTGTTTTCGACGCTTTACCAACGCTGGCTAGCATTTTGCTTAGGTTAAAACATATTCTCGGACAATTCCCGCACATTTGTCTAGCCCATCATGAACTTGCTAAACAGTGGTGCATTTAGGGGGAGGGGTGCTCAGGATGTGTCCACGCACCCTGCTTATTTCTTTGGTTGGCAGGGTCGCAAGAAATTAATTATGTCCAATTACTAACCAAACTAGTTTGAACAATTAATATTTGAAGCAGCACTAATTCAAAATTTTCAGTATTGTAGAGATAGCAAATTTCGTTGTAAGCGTCCATCGGTGAAATTTTTGCTTTTAGTTTTAGTCGAATTTCAAAACCTTTTAAGTAAACTTTAACCGAACAAGAAGAAGTTTTAACTCGTATTTTTCGTTTTAGCATTCTATTTCTCCTCTCGCTTCCTCATCAAGACAAGAAAAATTCAGATCTTCGGATCACAGTTCACACGAAAGTGATGATGGGAAGGGATCATCATCGAACACCAAACGAAAACATGATCATAAAGACTCCGATAGGGTAGGTCTTGTAGAGAAATTAACACAATGATCCTAATTATAGTCACGTAAAACTCAGACTGTTCAAGTCGTAGCGTACAATAAATCAAGAACTTGTACAGATGCTCGTTACCGTCTTGTTTTTGACATGTTGTTGCACTGATGAAGGTCCGGGCTAACGGACCGAAAGCTTTGCATTAATAAATATACATGGTGTATCCTCAAAACGAATACTGATGCTATTTCCAGTAGCGAGCTTTCGATTTAAGTGCGAGAACAGGTACGACTGCAAGATTTGTTGTTGAAAATCAACTGCTGCAGCTTGTTATCATCTTGTTTTTGAACCTATTTGACTTTTTTTTGCTTGTTTTTTGTTGTGACGCGGTCGTTAAAACAAGCGTCCTTCACCACTGAAGTTGTGAGGTCAATTCTATGTTCGGACTTTATTTCTTCATGTGAGTAAGTGCGTCAAGTACTCGGCCGAGAGTCGTGGGTTTTGCGGGTGCTCCGATTTCCTCCTGTAGGGGTAGTTTAGGATGGGCGTGGTAATAAACATACTGTACAAGGAAAATAACAGTTGATTGTTGTAAAGGTGAACAGTCTATAAAAGAGAAGATAAACAGGAAAAATTGTTGCGCATTAAAAAAACTGTTGCGCCATACAGTTCTCGCTGCCTGGCAACTATCTGTAACACCATCTATCTGTCTTTTCGTTGCATATCTCACAATGTTCCCTCTGATAGACCGTTCATTTGTTTGTTAATGTTTGTCAATATATTGAAGAAAAAATTACATTACGGAGCTATCATAATATTTTCTTGTAGGAAAGTGATGGAGACAAGAGTGACGCCGAGTTGGTCGTTGATGAAGACGCATCCTCCCCTCCTGGGATTCAAAATGGCGACCGTGATTCTCCGATGCATGATAAGAAAGCTAAGAAAGATGGCGGCAGTCCTCACAGCGTCTCTTCAAACTCATCGACACCTTCATCGAAACATAAAGTAAGCTCCGACCTCATTTCGAGGTGTAGAAGCATTTCCTCCGCTCGCTTGTTCTTCCTTAGCCGTCTCCTATAGGGTTTGGTGGAGGAAGATTGCATGGAAGATTAAATTTTATTGCTTTACATCTTGGGTGCCATTGTCATTATCGTTCACTTTACTTATACTCATAATCCCTTTTTTATCTATAACTTGTATGTCTTATTAGATTCCTGAAAAGAAGCCGACGTCTCAATCTGGTTCATCGGGTTCTTCAACTAGTCCTGGTCGCGTTGTTTCTTCATCATCAGTAAGGAATTCCTCAGGACCTTATCCAATGATGGGACATTCTACCAGCAAGTGAGTTTAATGATCGGCTCAGCCTTACTGTCGTTGCAATGGAAGTGTTGATAAAATACGGCATCAATTCAGTATCGAAAGTTTATCAATTCATTTGTTTAAACATTGCTCAACGTTCTTTTTACTGGGATGCCTGTTCCCAATGTGTCATTCAATCACTGAAACGAAAAGCCATTGGTTAGTTCACGTTGGCAGAAAATTAATCGATTATTAAACGAATTAATTCATCAATTCTAGGTAGTGAGTTGATGCAATTTTTTATTGACAGTTCCATTGCAACGACAGCAAAGACCCCTGAATTGTTTCAACATTTTTGTGGTCTCTCATGTTTGTGCATCGGAAAGCCGGGAGGGATAGCACTTCGCACCGTAGTAGCTCATAATCCGCTGCAGCGCATGTTTCAAAATGCACGCTCCAACTTGCGCGGGCCAAGCGGTTGCCAATGGCCTGTGAGATGTTTGCTTCACTGGAAAATAAAGTGATCTCCTAATGTTATTGTCAATTGTAAATACGCTTTGTTTGGTCCTGACCCTTTACAAATACATAATACTTTATTAAATCTTATGCCATTTTTTCCAGTGATATTGGTGGAAGTTCCTATCCTCCCATGTTGCAGTCGTCTTTATCTCCTCAAGGTAGGATCTTAAAAGTAATCATTTTCTTACGCCCAGATTGAACAATAGTCAATGAAAGGAGATAGTCTGGAAGCTTGGCGATATAGTTGTTGCTTTTGATCAGTTGATACGCTCTCGCGGTCTCTGAAAATATCGTGTTTTCTGCGTCGTAGAGACTTCAATTTAATGATATCTAGAAATTCATGAGAGCCGAAGCGGCGAGGAATCAATCTAGTACTAAAAGTACATTTACGGTGTTTGGTCGAGTTGTCAAACATATCCGTCCTATTTTAAAGAGAGTTTGTATGTATTTACGCAAAATCTCGTCGGAGTAGGACTAAAGAGATGTCTTTCAGTATTAAGTATTCAGTTGAGAACTACTTTGTGCATTCTGAGGCACTGTGAGACAACATTTCTGCTAGTAAAGTTACATTTTCACAAGAGTGTTCTACAGTAACTAGGGCATGCATACACTTTGAATTTATTTTACGCATTACTATCGTATCACAACGTAAGGTTTCGAAGGATTCTGCTAACATCGCCATGCGCGATGTTTTACGTTGCAGTCAATTGTAGTTTTCACCAGACATAGTTTGTGACAAATTACTTCATTTTCGCCAGAACACTAATTTTTTGTTTTTTATTGGTTTCAGGCATCAGCTACAAGGCAGGAATGGTAAGGAAATTTTTGAACAGTACTAAAGATTTCGCATTATCTGAAAAATGGCTGATAGAACCTTGGCAAGCTTGTATTTACGTGTATAAGTTTGTTCAAATCCAGTTTGAGGCAATGAATATTTCTCAGTTTCTACTATTACCATTTGCAAGCAACTGTTAACTGCAACCGTCTTTTCATGTTTGTTTACGTTTGCAAGTTGCACATTTGCTGTTTGAAATGTGTACATTTGAATGAAAGAGTAACGTATTTTGACGGAAAATGAGCGTAGCCTATCAAAACATGCTGTTCCCTCATTCAAACGAACATATTTCAAACGGCGAACATGCAACTTGCAAGCGTCAACAAACATGAAACAATGCTTGCAGTTAATAGGTGCTTGCAACTAGTTGTAATTGACTTCTATACATTTGTATCTTTTTGTGTATCATGAAGTTGATTTTGCTGCTTGTAGTACCAGAATAGTTTGTATATGATCTAAACGCATTCTTTATAGCGAGTCGTTGAGGAAATTAGCATGGGATTCTATTACCATAAAACATTTTCCTACATTTTAGATGATTTTAAATATATATTATTCAAAATTTAGATGGCGTCGCCCATGGACACTTCTAGTCGTATGACTCACTCTCCCAGCATGCCTAGCGTGGCGAATGGTAAACCGACGTACTCGTACATCGTGAGTGATGGTCAAATGCAACCCGTCCCATTCCCCCCAGACGCGCTCATGGGCTCGAATATCCCGCGCCACGCGAGACAAATAAACACGCTAAACCACGGAGAGGTTGTCTGTGCTGTTACAATAAGTCATCCCACCAGACATGTTTATACAGGAGGGAAGGTGGGCCACTTTGGTTTAACTGAAGATATTGAATAGCTTTACAGTTCAAGAGTCGTTTCTTAATTATTCGATGTAACTGCGCCAAAAAACTAGAGGCAGGTTGTACCCAGCCCGTTAAGCTCGGCAAAACACTCCCACGTACACATCTTATAAGACTTTCATATCAAATACTATGTGACAAAACTATGGGTAGATGCATAATAATTATTGTATTCAGTTACAAAAGTTTCGATCTCGTAGCTAAAGAATTACATATAAAAATGATTTCCATTTTGGAATTACGCACCGTTTAAGCTAGACGGGTTTCGTACAACCGGCCACTGGAATTTTTACTGGCTACTTGATCAGCGCTAAAGCCTTGTTTCACTTGGAACGCAAGCATAAGCAAGAAAAAAATGGGGCAGTTTTCCTGAAGGGATTACAAAACCAAAGCAGACAGAATTTTCCTTTGAATTTCCTTTTGTTCTACCTAGGCTTATGCTTGCCTTCTTATGCTTATAGCTGTGCTTATGTCGATGCTTATGTCACACACATGAGCGTCAACAAAACACATAAGTGCATGTATTACTACACATCTATTCATTGAACCACTGTCGACCAACAGTAGCGAACATTACCAGCAACTAAAATTTGTATCCTTTTCATAAACGACTTATTTTCTACAATTATTTTCAGGGCTGCGTAAAAGTGTGGGACATTGAGCAAGTATCTGGGAAAACTCCTATTTCAACTCTAGAATGTTTGGTAAGTTTTATAATAAATCAATATTTACGATCTTGATGATAAAACTTGTTTCACTCTCAAGCATATAAGATGTATATAGAATTCATTTCAAGGTTTATTCTGCCGTTTACCCGGGGGCAAATTATCTGAGCAAGTTGCACTAGGATGTATTAACGAGAGAAATCGGCAACCAAATGACAACCAAAGATAGATAACCAAAAATTTTGTTGTCATTCTAAGTAATATATAAAATATCTCAGGAAAACGACCTGAGATACAGAACTAATACGCAATAGCTTGCTTTATAGTTTTGTGAAGTTTGTTTTGTTTTCTTGATAGTCGTGCCAGCAGAAGCGTTTCTAAAAATGTTGACCAGTTCATTTCCTAACATCGAGGAGTTCACCTGCGTACTTTCCAAATATTTTGAAAATTTCTTTAAAAAGTTCTCACCTTCCTGTTTTATTGACCAATCAAAGTTGATATTTTCCCTTTTTTCGTGCAATTTGGTTGGTCAATGAAACAGGAAGTTAGGAAATTTTAACAAATTTTCAAAATATTCGGGAATTATTTAGACGAACGCGTCGAAGTTACGAAATGAATTGGTCAACTTTTTTGTGAACCACGATATTCTACCATAGCCATCAACATGCACTTTTCTTCAAATCATGTTTATCTTTTAGCGAGAAAACTACATCAGATCATGCAAGTTGTTACCAGATGGTAGAACATTGATCGTTGGAGGTGAAGCGAGTACCTTAACAATATGGGACCTGGCGTCTCCCACTCCTCGTATTAAAAACGAACTTACATCTAATGCGCCTGCGTGTTATGCATTGGCCATTAGTCCGGACTCGAAAGTGTGTTTCAGTTGTTGTAGTGATGGGAATATTGCAGTTTGGGATTTACATAATCAGACTTTAGTAAGACAGTTTCAAGGCCACACTGATGGAGCTAGTTGTATTGATATTTCACCTGATGGAACCAAGTTGTGGACAGGTATGGAATCAAAGCGAGCTTTATTTGTCATACTACAGACTGTACAACAAGGTCGGGGATTGTACGTATAATATTTAAGTTATGTATAGTCGACATAGCAAGGTCAGAGATTATACATAATTTTACTGTTTGGATAATTTAAAGAAGAATTCCAAAGTATTTCTTCTCATGTAAGAAGTTTATTTTTGTTGATTTAAAGTGTCTGCTCTAGATCAATATGCGATTGTGCCATATACCTTCTAATGTAAAAACTTCATCTTCATTGATTTATATCGTGGTCAGGGATTGCACTATTTAGTGATGTGGCTAACTTTAACTGAAAATTTTCCGTCATTTAGGAGGTTTAGATAACACGGTCAGATCCTGGGACCTAAGAGAAGGAAGACAATTACAACAACATGACTTTAGTTCACAAATATTCTCCCTTGGTTATTGTCCATCGGGTGACTGGCTGGCTGTAGGGTAAGTGAACTAATGCCAAATTTTTATTTTAACGAAAACATGTCATAAGTCGTGGACTTACGTTGCATCGAACGTGCTGCCAATCCTGTTTGATTCTTTAACTTATTTAAGTGGCGGTTCGGTATTCGAAGATACGAGTTCAAGTACTGTTCGTAGCCGTGTTGGATTAGACTTACGTGTTTATATTGGGATCGTTTTGTGAACGTGTTATCAGTTTAACGTGCGTTAATCAACAGTAGGCTTGACTTAGAAATCGAGCTGCCATCAAATTCAACAAGTCTATTTTAATAACATTTTTATAATTTTGCATGTCGCAGATATAAACTTCAGTTTGAGGATACACCAACAACTAACGCCTTATACGGTGCTAGTATATTGCCTCAAACTGATGTTTATAAGTCTGTTTTAGTGGCAAAAAATCGACTTTTTGAACTGACTCAAAAACACTGCTTAGGCTTTGGAATATAACTTTAACCGAATTTAACTTGTGTTAATCAACTGAACCTACGTTTACAGGCTCAAATTTCTACAATAGCCCAGAATCCTAAGAATACTTTAAATAGAAGAAGATTCAATAGTATTCGCGGCCTGAAAATGGTTGAATTCGGCCTGACTGTACGTAACCGGCCTCGTGTAAACGTGTAGCATGTGAGACATTTGAACAAATTTAGTAGTAAAAAGCCACTAGTTCATCACTGGCGTAGCCAAGTCAGGCTAGTGGTCATGCTTGTCCAACCAGTCATGCAATAACAAATCTTAAAGTATTTTTGAACTTTATGTATTTTATGGTGTATCGCCATAGTTTTTAACCTAAAATTTAATGCAGTTAGCGTTGCATGACCAGATACCATGCTAGCTACGGCAATTGCGACATTTTAACTTTGTTTCTCACTGCGTGTTGAGGCATAGCCGGCGTTTAGTAGCTCATTACAGAGTAAGCAGTTTTCTCAATATTTCCCTTGTCTGGTTTTAGCATGGAGAACAGTTACGTGGAAGTATTACACCAAACGAAACCAAGTAAATATCAACTACACCTTCATGAAAGTTGCGTTCTAGCGCTCAAGTTTGCCTCGTCAGGAAAATGGTTCATCAGTACTGGGAAAGACAACTTATTAAACGCTTGGAGAACGCCTTACGGTGCTAGTATATTCCAGGTAAGGACGGAATATAGTGCAATGAAACAGTTTTGCTCTCTGGCGCTGCTGTTTACTTCTGCACGTGGGAATTGTACGGGATGCATGTTTCTGCACATTTTTCAAACCGTGCGGTGAACAAAAGCGCCTGAGTACGAGGGCGACCTTAATGATTTCAAACTTTATAGTAGATAGTAAGAGCTCGAAATTTCTTCCCAGTGATAAATTCTCAGGATGGTGTATTCCCGCTATGGTTCTTGCACTTTGCTGCGACATAGTTAGGCCTACTTTAAGCGTGGTTTTCATTTGCAGCGCAAGCATAAGCCAGAAAGCAAAGCAAGAGTTTTCCTGTAAGGATTATAAAAACAAAGCGGAGGAAATTTTCCTTTCAATTTTCCTTTGTGCCTTGGCTTGGCTTATGCATGGGTCTTATTCTTACGCTTGTGCTTCTGTCAATATTTATGAAGCAACCCTTTGTGGCTCTTCTTTGTTTTACGTTTTATTTATGTTTGATGCAAGCGACAGCGACGAAGTAGCCACTTTTTTAAGGCGGTTTTCCACTACGCGAATTTGTTCGGGCGAAAAGTAAATCTAGTGACATGATTGGCTTGCTTAATTTCGACTTTTTCGCGAGGAATTATTTTGCTAGCCAATCACGTTGCTAGATATGTTTTTTGTTCGAAAAATTCTGCATAAGGTCTGTTTTCCACTAGGCGGAATTTTTCGAGCAAAACCATAAGGCAGCCCAAAAATTGAGTATGACTCGCCCCATTTCCCTTCCTGCGCACGCGCGCCTCTGAAAGTAATGACTTCATATATATAAATTACATGTAATTTATATATATGAAGGCATTACTCTCCGAGGCGCGCGTGCGCTCGAAGGGAAATGGGGCGAGTTATACTCAATTTTTGGGCTGCCTATGGCAAAACATAAATCTAGCAAACGTGATTGGTTAGCAAAATAATTTCCCGTGAAAAAGTCGAAAGCAAGCCAATCATGTTGCTAGATTTATTTTTCGCTCGAACAAATTTGCGTAGTGGAAAACCGCCTTAAAGCCATAGTCATTGGAGATATAGTTTTGGATGTTGGCCAAAGTCTGTTCTATTGTTTTGGTTATGTTTATGGAAACAGCAAACATGTACTGGTGTACACATGGCCGTTGGAGTATACTTCGGGAACTTGGCCGAAGTCTTTCGCAAATTTGTAGACAGTGAAGACACAGTGATTCTAGATGTAGTTTGAAAACTTGTGCAAAGTCTTCGTTCTATCTTTTTGCGAACTTGTCGCACGGTCATGATATATAGTCAATGGAGGATTTTGAAATTTGTTTCATTCGCTTCATAGGGGATCTTATACCACGTCACATCCAGATTTATAGCAATAATCAATTCTTCAGAGGGTTACAAATTCCCGAACCTAATAAGCGGGTAAGTTTCGGTGACAGATTGATACGATATTCTGTGCAGTACAGTCATGCGCGACAATCCTCTCCAAAACGTGAGGGGGGGGGGCGGATTCTCTGATAGGGAAATCATGGGGTATGTACCCCCAGGAATATTCTTATTTTGACTTTCTGTAACGGTATTCCTCAGTTCTTAAAGCCTTTGTCAACAATTGAATTAAAATCATAGATCATATACGATTTAATTGAGATTGAGTATTAGATCGTAATTGTTGTTACAAATATAAAGAAAACAAGACAAATGTGGCAAAAAGCGGGGGGACAATGTTATATCGCCCCCCCAAAAGCGAAAACAGGGGGACGATTCCCTCCTATCCCCCGCAGGGTTGACGCCCTTGACAGTACAGTTACAACGGATTTACTGCAAGCAAACTGTTTCCTCTTACTTAGCAGTGTATGATCGTCCCTTTTTGTGTGTATTTAAGGAAACTTTAGAAGAGAAATTTCCTTACGTTCCGCAGCAAGCAATGAGCTTTTTAAAGGTAAAGTGTAAAGTTATTGAAAAAAACAGCTTATAAAGTAGAATACACTCCAGGTTTTTGCAATAAAATCGAATATATTATTTTCAGGGTTGTTTAGTGATGGAACCGGATAGTAGACTAACGTGTGCAGAGTTGCTGGAACACAAATACTTTGATGGCTTTCGAGAGAAGTTTGAGCCAGAGTTGCAAGCTCTCATGTCAAAAAATGCTGATCAACATCAAGCAAAACCTAAGAAACAGAAGGTGAGGTGGATGACATGAGGTTGAACTAAATGATTATCTATAAGCAAGTTTATGACAACAAAGGTTCTGTTTTGTAACACTTCCATGATTTTGTATAGAAATACGGGAGTCGCAGTGAGCAACAGAATCGACATTTACCTCAACTTCACATCCCAACACCAGCAACGAATGAATCCCAACATTCACCAGCACTTGATCGCAAATTTGGTAAGTACAGTACTGGTTTACAATAGCCATCGCTAGAGTCGAAAGGCCCATTTACACGGGCGATTTTTTGTGGGACTTCTCTCGTGTTGAACGATGCGATAAAGTGGATGACTGGCGAATCTACTTGGTCTAACAATTTTGCCAATACACCATTCAATACACTCACCACTCAACCTACTCGATCACATACGCTAGAAGGAGAAAAATAGCAGCAAAACATCGCGCGAGTAAAACGGGCCTTCAATATACCGATTTAGTGAACTACTTCTAACGATATCACAACCAATTTTGTTTTATTTCAGACAAAAATGTGCACGAAAAGGTGAAGCCAAAACTGAGCAAGTCAGATCATCATTTTCCATCTATATAATCGCTTCGGCAATGATCTGTAGAAATTGATAGGATTCACCTGCATAAAAGGAAAATGGCGTGTCGATTTTGCACCGAAATTTTTTGAAAACTTAAGTGATTTAAAAGATAACAGTGGCAAATATTTGTCAAAACAGTGTCTAGGGTATGGATATGATTTTGCCGCTTTCTTTATGTCTTAAATACCCAGTGAAGTCGACATGCCACCGGTATGGTGTCACTGAAACGGTAGAGGAATTCTCAAGTCGCTTCATCGGCGCCATATTGGATGAATTTGAGGACTTTTGCGTGACTGGAAAGGCGAACGAAAATTCATCTCGTTCACCGAGCTATCACGCTAGTTTGGCTTATGTAACACCCCATGGTGCTGGTGATCATCGAAAAGTAAAGTTTTTCCACTGTTGGAAATCATTTTCCTCCTTGATTGCCGAGAGTGGAAGGGAGAACATCGCGCCGATGGAATATGAAACCAGGCTTATAGTTTTGTCCATTGCGCTTCGCAATAACTGCACCATGGTCACTAGGAAACTGTATTTAAAAGGCAGGGGGCCATTTCTTTTTCCACTGTAAATAATAGTATTGTTTGGTAGCATTACGTCCTTTGTCATTGATATATGCAGAAATGTACATATGCACGTGGCTCACCACTTGTGGTAACACCATACGGTGAAGTATGGCAGAATTAAAGGGACGTGAATAGACAATGCTAAGGTTATAAATTTTTTTCGAATATGCAGACCATGCCGCTCTTCGCCCGCGACGCCACGTGTTTTCACCATGTGTTTAAAAGTATTTCTCTGAATGTTGAGTGTCGTTTGTTCGTAAATGATTCTAGATTGATCTGGCGATGACGTATAGTAGGTATTTTTATACTTTAGGAAGTGCGCCACTATTCCTTTGCACTGCGATGCTCAGTGAAAGGACTCAAAATTGTATCAGTGCTGGCAACGGATCAAATTTTAAGAATGCAACTGGAACCGTTTCTAAAACTGCAGTGTTCCCACACTAAAATTCTCTGTACTGTATAAAGCTGTATGTATGATGTCGCGTTTGGAAAATGGGTAAAGTGTGGGTGTGGTTAGAGTAACGTTTGGGGTTTGTCCACTAAGAAATCAATCAAAGTTGCAAAGTTTCACGGTGAGGGCTAGATATTAAAAAAATGGTTAGACCCCGTGCAGATATTTTCAATATGACATAAATAAGACGCCTAACGCGAGTGAAACAAGTAAATGTACCATAGCCTAAATCTCAACGCACATTGCAGTATTAGCCTTATAAGTACACCTCTAAATATGGATGAACATGTTTCTTGCGTGAATGGAAAGCTTTGCCGGAAAAATAATCCGTCAAAGTCATTTCGTGAAAGAAAGCTTTTGTAGTGTAAATTGGAGCTTATTATTGCATCCTCCACCAGTATGGTAACAGACCGTTTTTGTACTGTAAACCGGAAGTTGCCCTCATAGTGCGGATTTTTGCAAATGCCTTTCGTGCGTTGAAAAGGATGAGCGTAATGGAAGCCACATTTAGTCAAGCTAAGTTACATAACTACTTTACTGGCAAAATGACGCAAGTGTTTGGACCATGTAAAGCTAGCTGCAGGTTTGGTAAGACAGCCTGAAATGCGTACGGCCCGGCCCATATATGGCACATCAGACCACGGGTTTTGCCCAAATATGAGCAATGCACCGGATGTGTGCGCATTCATAGGCGGGTGGTGTTGTCACTTCCTCCTTTAGCTCGCCTCTGTTGGAAAAACAACATTGATCGCATCGCGAAAGCTTGTGTCTCCTGGACGAAGAATTTTCTAGCTAATAATGTCTGCGGTAAAACCCAATGTTTCCGAGGTATTGGAGTTTGATCATAGCAAACTGAAACGCGTTCAAACGGCGGAGAAAAACACGCTACCAAACGATGAAAGTACGTTGGAATTTCCAGTTGACGTTTTGACTCGCAAATATGCTGCGCTTGCCGCCAGCACTTGTAAATACGCGAATCTTTTCAGCTTTTTTTGAAATAGTAGAGAGATTTTTTTAGCTATCTCGTTCAGTAGCCTTCTGTAAGAGCTTGTTTATTCTTTGATGTGGCTCTTTGCCTTTGAATGTGAGTAGAGCATGTAAACTTTGAAGTTCCTTGTTCTTAGCTGCACATTAATATTTCGCTTTCGTCCTTCACCAATATTCCTGGTGTTTCGTTTTTCAGCTGTTCCAGCTATGCAATCAGCTAATATTATCGTTAGGCAGGACGAACATTTTATTAGGCTTTCATGCGACGCATCAAAGGTTTAAAAAGCTTGCGGTTTTAGATGGTCAGTAGTAAGACGTTTGTAAAATTTCAGCCTTAAAACAAGAACAAGTTCCAGACGTTCTGCCAGACAGATCAGAAGTGAAAGATTTCGATGCTGCGAAATTAAAGCATGTCAAAACGGTCGAAAAGAACCCCGTACCGTCGAAGGATAGTAAGTATGTTTTAGATCAGGTGCATTTGATGGTGCTTAACGCTAAAACGTTTGCGCATGGCGACACGTTCGCTTTCTGCAACGTGATATTCACATAGACTATATTAAAGCAGTACCAAACTGTTTATCGTGACATTTACACGAAATCGTTCTCGGCTATTTAAAAGAGCATCTCGAAATGAGCAAAGTTGCAAAGTTTGGTAGTGAAACACTTTATAATATACATAAGCTATTGCTCCGCAATGTTTGCAATAACTATCAATTGTCGTGATAGAAATGTCCTTTGAATTGTTTTCAAGCTATCGACGAAGAGAAAAAGAATGCACCTTTCGAAGGCGTAAAAATTTACGACAAGAAGAGGATGCACCATGTCGAACCTGATGTTAAAGTAAAATTACCATCGAGTCAAGGTAGGAGAATCATTTCAGGCAACTTGGCATTCCTTCGGCAGAACACTATTGTGTGGTGTTTTGGCTGCAGTTGTGTTGAACCCAATGGAACTGCGCCACGCTTGGCTAGCTTTCAAATTGTCAAACAAAACCGAACCCTTTTAGTAATTTTAGGCCATTGTCAACATTTCAACACACAAAAGTGCTGCCTTGCAGATTTCGGACGTGGGTACTTTTTGTAGGAAAAAGTGTTCTGCCTCAGACGTACAATGACATAAAACAGAATGTCTGTATTGTTACATCTTTATTTACGTGCATTTTGATGCAAATCCTTCCCTAAGAAGCAAAAGAATTCGTAATATGAATAAATTGTATACTTTGATACTTGTATATCTTATACATTGTCTTCTCAGTATTTTGGTGGATGTAAATATACCAAAGTTCATATGTCGTCAGTGGGATTATATTGTCTTTGGGGTGTTTATTGTTAGGTGGTTCTAATCAGGTTTTGCTTGGATTGAGAAGTGTAAATGCAAACAAAATGCTCAGAGCTATTATAGATTGTGAAGCCAATATTCTACTGATAAGCGATCTCTTCTGCTTCACATAAACTCATCCGCCTTAGCTTGCTGTAGCAGACGTGTGACCAGATTTTTAATGATTTAGTGAAAGGTTATTGTGCTCCAATAATAATGGCCAACTGCAGTCATTGTCTCAGTTACATTATCTCTGCATCATAGTAGCTTTTATTGTTATGCATTAATCCATTAAGTGCCACTGTGCCTATCTATGTATGGTGCTCAAGGAACTTATGAGTTACTACACTAGTATCGTTCAAGTGTCGTCAGATGGTGGATGTCTTAAGTTTGCAGTACACACACATGGTATAGCATGTGGAACAAGTGTTCTGCATAATGTAGAAAAAACATGTTTTTGCCTTCTGTAAATCAGATCTAGTTACGCACTTGAGTATGTGACATTTACAGTATATCAGTATAGAGCATAGGGATTATAGCAGTTGCTTAATGGCTTGGCCATTCAAGCATTCCATTGCATACTGCTTCAATTTAGCTTCGACCCTAGTTAATATATTTAGATGGCTTGGAATCTCCGCAACACTCATTTTCTATGTTAGGTTACGTTTATGCAAAAACATGGGCACTGTCTCATCACGTGAATTGTTTTCGATCAAAGTCAACCAATTAAATTGTTGTGAATCAACTATTGTCCACATATCACAAATGAGTAGTTTAGGAGAGACATTGGGGTAGGTTAGTAAAAGCAAAACTCAACAGACATGATTGTGACGAGATAGTGCCCATGTTTTTGCATAGACCTGGACAATAACATAAAACATGAATGTTATTGAATTTTGATGAAGCTTTCCAAACCATCTTAATCTATTAACTGTGCCTCAACATTTTCGCCTGATGATATCACATCACAGTCTAAGGAAAATTTTATACTCTCTTAATAATTATAATACCATATGATGCATTTTTGTGTAGAATTTTATTTTGGTAAAAGGAATGAAACAGGATAAAAGTAGCAAAAAACCCCCAACAGTTCTGTCACTCTTGCAGTTTAAAAATGAGGACCAGGTGGTCAAGGGTAAATGGCGTCACTCGGTGGTTAGCGTAGCAGAAGCCTAGTTTCAATTTTTTAAAGACCAGTGTAGCAAAAATATGTTTGCAAACATGTGTGATGTTATACTTAATATTTTCCTCGTGAGTTTCACGACAATCTTACTTTTGAATCACCTTATGCTACTTTTCCTGTTGGTGGGTGGCAAATCAATTTCTGAGAAGTAGGTTTGGCAACTTACTGTTAATTGAGATATTTGGTTTTAGATGTTTATCAAGAGATGATGAATGCCGCCGGAGAGTTGCCGGATCGCTCCGAGGTCACGTCGTTTGATCAAACCAAGCTGAAACATGTTGAAACACAGGAGAAAGTTGTTCTTCCTGATGACTCAAGTATGTTAAGTGCTTTTTTTAGGGTGCTCTTGGTGCACAGAGAACTGAGTGCTGGTATCGCAACATACACACACGCATATATTTTTTATATGT